>JACJUY010003428.1:0-23863 GCA_014220935.1 Platorchestia sp. MABIK
TGATGTGCTTTTCTGTCAATCATTTTTTGATTCAACATTTTACAAGGGTATCCCAATACCAATGTGTCATTCTCAATTAAGGATGCCTTAGGTTAAGGTGTTTTAAAATCCAATGTATCGACGTTTCATGTTTGTACTTTATTGGAAATAAATGTTTTTTCTTTTTCTTTCTGCATATTCTCTGAATACAACATCCTGAACGCACCGTTTGAGCCAAATGGCAATTACCTTGCTCATTTTCTGGACGGCTATAGCAAATCGCCTCCAACTCTAAAGCAGCAAACTTCTCTTGCCTACTGAATTATTCTTTATTTAAACGAAACCTACATAGCCTTCGTCTGGATCACCAACGGGACCCCCCTGCAACCAACTTAGGGGCGCTGGTGGTTTCTTTACTCTGCGCTCCACTTCCACGGACAGCACACAACGAGCGTGAGATGAAGGGCTGAGGAGCCTTCCCTGCTGCTGCCTGCACCGCTCGATCACCCGTCCACTCGCCTGACTTCCCTTCGCGGCGTGTCCGAGGCTCGCTGGTACTTAGGAGGTTCGTGGACTATTTTTCATGACCAAAAACTTGCCATTCCGTATTTGGACGACGTTTTTCTCATGCATTCTTTAACCTTAAAGTTCTTCAACATTTTTCTAGATCTGTCATAATAAATCATTCCTATTACCTTAAAACTCTTGCTATAACTGTATAGACTCGAATACTTCGAACATACTTCGTAACTAAACTCTAATTGTTATAACTACGATATTTATATTACGATTTTTTATTAACGCCTCTATTTTGTTAAGTTGTCTTAGTGATTTGTTAAAAAATGCTGCTGTTAGAGACGGATTGTGAAAAATTTCATGAATTTTTTGAGAACTTGTTATGTGAAGCTGGTGCAAGTTGCCATTAAAAAGAAGTAACAGTATTTTTTGTATAGCTCAGAACTGAAAATTTTTCTTTGTTTTCGCAGCTTACGTTCTGGGGTATTTTACTGCCAGTATCAGTTTGTGTGCGTATGTACATTTTGAGAATCGATGTCCACCATTGCTGGTAAATAATGAAAATTTTGGAGCTGTGAATACTTCAAAAACAAGAATCACCAGAAGGAAGAATCAATCACAAACTAAGATTTAAAACCTAGAAATATGTCTTTTTTCATTTTAAAAATATTGAAAATTGCAAGAAACTAAACACCATCAATGAAAAAAAGGAAAAAAATAAGGTGATGTATTCACTGATTTCATGCAATAAATATTTTGCGAGTGTAAATATTTTTCTTCGTATGTATTATGATTTGATCGCCTGTATGCTAATATTCGCACACATGCTTACGCATGTATATGTGTGTATATGAGTATATGTGTGCATACATTTATATATAAATACTCGTATATGCATATATATAATATATATATATATATTATATATGCGCACAGAACGAGCAACCAGCATTTGAACCGTAAATACCGCTCTTTTTCTGTTCACTCTCAACTTGTAACACATACCTAACACGTCATTTCTCTTTATTGTTGCTAAGCATTTATATGAAAAATGTATATTTGTTGTGTGATCATCCATATATGTTTAATAAGATGATTATCAACCAATGATCTTTATGTTAAAGTGTTTAATTAAAAATTGTTAGCTGCAGCACACACTGAAAAAGTAGTTGTGAATCTTCTTCGCTCATTATCATATTTTTCACTGCATCACACAGCATTTTTGTAAAATGCGTATGTATTATGATTGCTTATATGTTGATATTCGCACGCATTCATATGTATGTAAATGTGTATGTGGTGTGCGCGTTTTGTGTATGTATGTTCATGTGTGTTGGTATATATGTTCATATTTCTGTGTGCATTAAACTAACAACTAGCATTTGAACTAGAAATACGCTCTTTTTCTGTTCACTCTCAACTTGTAAAGTTACCGAACTCGTCAGTTCTCTTTATTATTGCAAAGCAGTCACATAAAAATTATAAATTTGTTGTGTGATCACCCACTTTTGCTTAATAAGATGCTTATAAACTAATGACCTTTATGTCAAAAATTTTTAATTAGAAAAAAAACCTGTAATTTTCATGCTAGTATCCTATAATTGGTATACATGTGTATGTGTGTACGTACGCGTATATTTATGTATATAAATATGTATATATATGTACATTCTCACGTTTACCCCAACAGCTTTTACAAAATATCTACTCAAGCGACTTGCATTTGTCCTAGAAAGCCGGTCTCTTTTTAATTTTCTCTCTATGTTATTGTCATATATTTAAATGATAAATTTGTTGTGTGAGTTAAAAAGTGCTCTTCTAGGCACTCAACTCATGACTTTTTCATGCTCGCTCGAAATGTTGTTTGTGAATATCTGAAGCAACAAGCAATTCTAACATTATTCCATGTCAAGAAATCCGAAGCTTATATTTCGATGTAATTGTAAACTGTCATAAGTGTTTTCTCCCACAAGGCTCATTATCTTTATTGTTTCTATGATTTAACAAACACTATTCAACTTTCATTAACGAGCTATAGGATACATTTTTATATTTTTTCTCTCAGTTTTTGTACAAGCATTAAACTGGACCGTCATGGTACTTATGTATGTTTATCAATTAAAAAAATTTGTACCCTACTAGAAAATAATATAACACTTTCTAATTTGTTAACCTTATAGGACATTAATGTTTCTTGTTTTATTCACGTAATAAAATGTCCCTGTTAGCCTTGTGTGGTGCAAATTATCAAAAACTTCTTACGCTTTTGAGTATGTTATGGCAACCTTATCTAGGTGGTTAATTTCAAGCCCTACTCCAATTATATTGTACATGTCTTAGGAGCCGTTGTGGGAGAATCGTTTTAATGTTTCTGACTCAGGTACACACGTTTGTGTCACTATTATTAGCATGGAAATATTGTAATTCGTGGCGTGATAAAAACATTTTCTCCGAGTCCCTTGATTGGAATACTAGTTGAGACGTATGAGTTAAAATATAGTTCTGAATGTCAACCTCGTTGTATTAGACGCAGGATGATTTTGATCTACCCGCATTACTTTAAAAAAAAACAGGTAGCAAGAAATTATTGGGCTTATATTGGGTTGATAATTATTTATTGACCCGATATTATAATCTTGGATTACAATAATAGGCCAATAACAAGACAATATCGAAAAAACATATACTTATTTATGATATCAACTTGTTATTGGGACAATGTAGTAAATAGTTATATTTCTAATATTAAACTAACAGTGTATATGCATATGTATGATATTCAAATAAGTGGAAACTATCTCATAATAATTAAAATCTCGCAATTTATTAAAATTTGTTAAAATACAAATTATTATTGCCCAAACATTGGGTTGATATCGTAAGCCAATAATGCGGAGTAATTTGTATAAAATGTACCAATTAAGTTAATGAATAGTTATTT
This sequence comes from Platorchestia sp. MABIK, assembly GCA_014220935.1. Classification (NCBI taxonomy): domain Eukaryota; kingdom Metazoa; phylum Arthropoda; class Malacostraca; order Amphipoda; family Talitridae; genus Platorchestia; species Platorchestia sp. MABIK. The sequence continues at coordinate 3,437 of JACJUY010003428.1, forward strand.
CAGGCATTAATGAGTGCAGATATATATGACAGATATCAAGAAATGTGAATCCGTTACAATATGTAAATTCAGAATTAGTGTAATCACAGGTTCACAGCTCTTGTTTTTTCAGTCGTCCAATGAGTTTCGAAGGTCTAGTTTTTTCAAAAAAGTATGCTAAAATCGTTTGTCATGTGTTACTATAGCAATAAATGTCTCTATATTGAACACTTACGCATACTTGACGGGATCAAACTGCATGTACAGGTTGCCCGATTACCTTGTATTTTTCTAAGAAACATTTTGTAGTGCCTTACCTTAGTTACCCCTCAAACCTCAATTCTAGTCTACTTATGTATGCTCAGTAACTTTGATATACACCCAATGTGAATTCTTCCGACTTAAACTATTAACTTCTGCTCTGCGTATCACCGATACCAAGTGGAGGGGACGTATAAGTAAGGCCGCCGCTTCACGCCGCTAACGGAACTCAATGGCGGAAGCAGCTGCATATGGTCTAACAACCTCGGTATCAAGTCCATAGTGACTGTCAATAGCTGAAATTGGTGAAGTGAATATATCATTATCGGGACAATTTTATTTTACCAACATCAACCTTATATCAAGAATTGAGTATCAATCCAATGATATTGTAGGGAACACCTCATTATCTAATCAATATTGACACAATAATTAGTTGATATTGGGTTGATGATAATATTGTTAATGGACCAATATTTTTTTCCAATATCAATCGAATTTTCCAAAATAAGGTATTTCCCCAATGTTCATTTTGAATATCCAGTCAATATTGAGACTGTATATTGGCTCAATATTAGGTCAATAAATTTTGCTACCTGGGAATCTTTGTATTGCGAGTTCCTGATTTCGTATTTTAATGTAAGTGTGCACTAAGAAGAATGTTTTCAGCAATGCATCATCATTGAAATTGTTTTTTCTTTTCTAACTGCAGTTGCATGTATTATCAAATCTAGATTAAGCAAGATTAGCAATACATGGCCCTCAATCATTTGTTTTTACTAGTGGCATGGGTATTACGATACTCGTACGTGTGTGTGTGTATCTTAAATGGATCCTTACTTTAAGAAAGATATTTTAAGAACCAATGATGAGCTGGTGGTATCATCTTTATTCGAAATGAAATATTTTCTTTCTTTTCTTTTCTTGAACACGTTGGGATGTAAATATTTTTGATTTTGACTGTTATCATTATTATTTTGGTTACATGTTTAAAAATTTTGAGTGATTGTACTAGTTAGAAAAAAGTATTAGCTTTTTTGTAAAAGAAAGAAAAAGAAAAGAAAAACAGTTTATTTCCAATAGAGATGGTACAAAAGTACCATCATTGGTTTTTAAAATTTCTTAAAGTTAAAAAACCATCTATTTTAGTATTAAGTTATTAAGTAAAAGTATTAAATACATGCAAAAGTATAAGACCATCATCTAATAATTTTTCATATATTGAGCAGATGTAGGAAGAACATTCTACCCAGAGACTGATGCACCTACTGGAGCAAACTACGGAGAGCGAAATAAGGGAACTGGAGCATCGTTTGGCCGACGCTCGCTCCAGGCTGCAGGTATTTCTCACTTCATCTTGGTTACATTCAATTTTATTCAGTAGCGCAACCAGGGGGCCATGGCCCTTCCCCCCTCGAAATGTTGAGCTGGTAGCGTCTCAGTCGCCTTTTTAACCAGCGATTTTGAAATTTTGATCCGATTGGTCTGAAATTTAGCCAGTAGAAAAGAAAGAAAAAAAAAAAACAGTTTATTTCCAATAGAGATGGTTCAAAAGTACCATCAGTGGTTTTTGAAATGTCTTAAAGTTAATAAACTTAGATGATACACACACACAAGTATTGTAATACCCAGTCGAAACTAGTCGAAAAAAAAGGATTGAGGGCAATGTACTCCTAATCTTGCTTAATCTACATATGATGATACATGTAATGATAATTATAAGAGATAACACAATTTCATGGGCGTTGCATTTTCATTGTGGGGTGAAAACACTTTTGACAGTTTACATATACATGACATAAAACTTCGCAATTCTTGACGCCAGGAAATAATATATGAATCGCTTGTTTCGGCCGATGTTCAAAAATGTCATTTCAAGGAAGCATGAAAATATATATATATATTAAAGCATAAGAACCACGAAAATTACAAGTTTTGTCTCTCTAATTAAATCATTGTAACATAACGGTCATTAGTTGATAAGCATTTTATTTAAATACAAATGGATGATCACACAACAAATGTATAGTTTTTTACGTGAATGCTTTACAATAATAAAGAGATGACGAGTTAGGTAATGTTACAAATTGAGAGTGAACAGAAAAAATATCATTAGCTCTAGTTCAAATGCTTGTTGTCAGTTTAGTACACACATATGTGCATTTATACATGTAAATATATACACTTGCACATGCACATACATACCTACGCACATACATACACCTAACACGGAAACATACACAACTACATTTCTATGCATCTAGGCAACCACAATACATACGCGTTCTATTAAAATTCATGTGCGATGTTCTGAAATATAGGATAATGAGCAAAGGAAATTCGTGACAACTTTTTCAGTATGTGTTGCTACTTACAATTTCTAATAAAATATTGTAACGATGTTTAATTAAATATTGTATCAAAAACAAACAAACATCGGCATCTTAGGATGCTTTATTTCCAATCAAGCCTGATACATATGATCTTAAGCATTGGTTTTTCAAATGTCTTATAACTAACACTATATATAGGACACCATGACGGTTCCCCCGTGAAGCCGGTACCCATTTCCGACACCTGGGTTGAGTGGGGTATTGTGCTTGAGCTCTCCCTTATACCCAGCGGGGAAAATCGCCGCGCCAGTGCCGGGATACGAACCCGGGCCTCCAACATGCAAGGCCGATCCCTTAACCACTGTACCACCGTGAGCACTATCGAAAAGATCATTGGTTGATAAGCGTCTTCTCAACCAATATAAAAAAAAGGAACGTATTCCTAGTCACCACAAATTTAGTCTCATATTATATACGCATCGAGTCATCTTGGAAGGGAAGCACATCACCATCAGCTGGGTGCCCGCCCACGTGGGGATCAGCGGGAATGAGTGTGCGGACAGAGCAGCAACGAGACAGTCAGAATTTGCCCTCATTCTTCACAAAGATTGGTTCCCGTTGATAAGAAGGACGTATGAAATATGGAATGAGGAGTGGCAGCGATACCGAAGCATTTTGAGAAAGATGAAGAGTAGTCCCGGAAGGTGGAAAGTGAGCCGGCAGCAGTTGACTCAGACTCTGGCACTCAGCGAGGATGTGTTTGACGGTCAGAAGAACATGACACCGCTCGCATCGCGGCTGCGGTTGTCGCTCCATTAGATAACGGTGAGTCAGTCGGGTGTGTCCAATGCGAAGACGGCAAAGCAGCACTTCCACCCGGCGGACGCGACAACTCGACGAGGGCCATTCCAGAACTGTTTGTTTAATAGTTCTCAGTTTGTTGTCCGTTTTATTGTTGCATTTCTGTTGCCACAGACGTCTTACAGCAGCCCTGATCACGGGATAGTAGTCCCGAAAGAGTTCCATTTGATTTAGAGCTTCCTCATTACTTTCCGCAACACGCTTCGCCTCCTGGTCAGCTCTCTCATTGCCAGACACCCCCACGTGTCCAGGCACCCAGTACAATTTCACATATTTGTGCTCACGTGCAAGCTGCACCAGCATCATGACGATCTCGCCAATGAGGGTATGAGTGCTATCGTAAGCCTGAGTCGAGTCAAAGGCGCTTTTCCGAGTCAATAAAAACAGTGAATTTATCATGAGGATGCTCCTTAACTAGTTGAAGTGCCTCCAAGACACCATAGAGCTCCGCGTTGAAGCTCGAGGTCTCGGGTAGCAATCTTCTAGCCCTCACCATCTCTCCGGAAACAGCAGTACAACCTACAGCTATTCCCGTTTTGGAACCGTCATGTAGATCTTAAATGACTTCGCATGCACCTCCAGCACATGTTCCATAAAAAAATATACTTGAGAAAGTTGGCCGGCATCGACTCCTTCCTTGGCATCCTGCACCCGGGGCAGAAAGCTCCATTAGAAGGCGCCATGTTGGAGAGTTGTCAAAGAGTACCGGAAGGACTCTCGTGGGTCTTAGTTACATTGTGGCTACATGTCCCTGCTTGAGAACCTCCTATCACCGTTGTTTGATTCTGGCTCGAATCGGGTATACCTCCACCCAAGGGCAAAGGTAACTCGAATTTTGAGGTCAGTTTTAGCAGCATCGGGCAGATTTTTCTTTGGGGAAATCCCCGTGGGAACCAGGTCGTCATCAAGGTGTTTAATTGGGTGTTTACTTCGAGGAGTAGCAAGCACAGAAATTGACTTTCTTGCCAGTGGGAGTTTCCCACATCTATCCCAACTGGCTCAGGCCGGAAGAAAGCCCCCGGGCGATCGGTAGCCTTTCGGTGTATCTCTACACTTGAGGCAGGCGCACACCAACCAATAGGGTGTAAAAGCTCCCTCCCACCGTCAGCCCCAGCCCGTGGCAGTCCCCAAAGTACGCCCGGGATAACAGGGACTTTAGAGCCCGTGACTGCCGGGGCCGGGTCTTTATTTACATGGGGTGCCTTCCCCATGACCCCTCTTTCGTCTGGCTACTCCGGCTGAGCCAGCCTGCCATGGTTGGACCTACCGGGCTCTGAGTCCTGACAGTATAGCCTCAAGCCCTCGCTGTAAAAATCAAGCCTTCCCACCGCGACAAGGCGAGGGACGTTTGAGAGGGCTCGGTCAAAGAGCGTACCACCCACTTTAATACGGAAAGTTCTCTCACCAAGAAACTTCTAGATATACAAGGCCATATTACCACGGAGTCCACATCCATGCAGCGATTTGAGGATCCCATATCTCCACGTAGCATCTGTTCTAAATTTTCTATAAAATGTCTTTCATTGTTCATTTATCTCCAAAGTTGTAAAAAGCGTCACCCTTAGGTCTGATCAAAAGTAGCGTCCGGGTCTATCTAGCGAACCGACTTGGAAGAAAAATCATGCCATCCGAGATGACCTCCATACTAGAAATTTTACAACAGAAGCGACTGCACCTTCTGAAATTCACCCACGAACTATTTATCCTCGTATCTAAACTGCTTCAGAACAGATTTGACCTTCAGAGTGGCAGGATCAGCCAGTTTTTTTGGCGGAGTTTCTCCACCCTTTTCGAAGCTCGGAGAAGTCATCTTCTACAGCGATTGGAGTGGGTTTTGGAGCTTCCTCTTGTGGCTTCTCTCTTCAAACTTCTCACATATCCGGAGAAGATTGGGGACCTTGGGGAGGTCGTCCGGGCAAAAATCGCTCAGTGATGACCCAAGGCATATGTCTGAATTCCACCCGGAAGTTATCTACGAGAAAATGATCCTGTAAATCTTCAACGTGGGATGGGCTTGGAGCTGGGGACGTGGAGGATAGCGAGAGCAATTTCGGCGCTACTCCTGACGACCTGTTTAGGTGGGTGCGTAGGTAGCCTGGACCTACTTCATGTACCTGTCATTAAGAGGATTTTTCGCTCTAGCCGTATGGGAGACGACTTCATTCATTTAATAGACTCTACCTTAATTATTTTCTAATTGCCTTTAACGGTTTTCACTTCTAACTTACTTCAAAAAAATAGTTTCGAGATCAAAGGTTGACGCTTTCTCTAGGGTAATTTTATTATTTTAGGGTAACTCAAATTTTACTGGCGGATCAGTGCTAAGCCAGTGGCAAGGCAATCAGCCTTTACTTTACGATTGAAATCCGTGTACGTCACAACTAATGCTTGTGTTCTCGTTTTTTCTTTTCGCAGGAAGGGAGTGGAAGTCCGGAGGCGAGGGGGTCGAGAGCAGGAATGTCGTTCTTGCCATGAATTTAATTATTCTGGACTTTAAACTTAAAAGTGAAAAAGCCCTTTGCCTTTTCACTCCTGACCAAGGAACTATCCCTACTAAATCTTGCGAAGTATCATAGGCCTTGTGCAGATCAAAGAACACACATATAGTCTGGCTAGGTTAGCTACCCGGTAGTTCTGAAGGCGCAGCAGAGCGTTTATACTTATTAAAAATTTAAAATAATACTTGCAATTTATGCAATACCTTCAATTATGCTTTATCTCTCAGTTGATGGTATCAAAAGATGTGTCAACTTCAATATATCCTTTCAGTACAACAATTACTGATACACTGGAGCCATCTTGATTTAACCCAGAATTCTTGGTCGATGTTGCCATCGTTCACGGGTTCAGTCTTCTCTAAATTTATATCTAAATCAAATTCGTTTCATTCGCAGTCCAGAACAATGAATGCCGGAGTAGATTAAAGTAATCTTGTTATTTTTTCCATGTACGAGCTCTTGGATATTTCTCAACGGATGTAAATGAAATAAAACATCTATACACAAAGTTTATTACAAAAATCAACTGAAGGTCTACACTTTTCTTCGTTTCTTCGGTCTTGGGTTATTTGTGTAATTGATTTCAGTGACGTCTGATATTGCAACTACGTCGACTCCTGACAGAGCAATCCCTTTGATGCCAGACTGAAAAAAGAAAAAGAATAGAGTTAATTATAAAATATCAATGGTCATTTTGATGTCAACTAACCACAGTGAAGAAATTCTGAAAATACAAGTTTACATAGAAATAAATACTATTAACATAATAGCATTTGGATTCTAACTGAGCTTTGAATTTAAATATCAGTCAATCACAGACATGAATGATATAATTAATAATCGTGTAAATGAAATATTTTTTTACCAGATTGTAAAAATATTCTTCCTTCAAAGACGTGAACCGTCATTCACAAGCACGAACATGCCATGCAACATGAATAAATTTGTCTCTCTGACCCCAACAAAAGTGTTCCAAAGAGAGGAAACCTATCCACAAAGTATGTTCCCACATAATACGCATATAGAAACAATCAAGGGAGGAAGTCTTTGAAACATGATGCAAGTTAAAGAAGAAAGTCAGGCATGGTAAAAGACTAAACAGCAATAATCCGAAAATAGATGAAAATGAAGAGCAATATACCGTAAATAGATGATCCGAAACTCAACTGTTCTTTCTTTATAAAAAGACGACCTACCTAATAATGCTCGTGACGTAATATTTTCCCACCGAGGACGCTAATTAGTTAAGATGAAATAGTTGTATACACCTCTACGAAGAATGCGATGAATTCAAAAACAATAGCTTCATCGTCCTAGCCACACAACTTGAAAAACTACATTGAGATGACATAACGCCCATTATCATTAATAATGTTACTATTATTCCTGAAGTCTATAGTCACATATGAAGCGATCCCAATTGAGAGGAATGAGGAAGGATGGCAGGGATGGATCATCAAAAGATTAGATGTTAGTTTAAGCCTCCCTAACACAGAAAAAGCGTTCCACAGCGGAAAGCACCATTCAGTACGGAGATGAGGAAACACGGAATCTATGCAAAAGAGGTATAGAAACAGTAATTTGAAGAAGTTCATGAAACAAGCTATAAGTTGGAGAAGAAAGTAGAAGATGCTGAAAAACAGGACAGCAGTGAACCGAAGAAAGGTGGTCCTTAAAACCGTAACGTAACAAAAACATTTCAATTTCAGCAAAAAGAAGCCCTGAGCAGCTCAAGCCCTCACATATTTTCCTCCTGGGAAGACCAATTCACGAGATAACCAAAAACGGGTAATCATTGCACTAAGGATGTTTCACACGATACCTCGAACAAAAGTTAGCAAGCTGAGAGGAAGAGAACCAAAGAAGTGAAAAAGGAAAGAACGTTTGAAAAAGATAGGGCACACACGCACAAAGAAGTCTCAAAGGTTTGTTTATAACTGAGGAAACCTAATAGTAACTATTCGTGGTGTAAGACCCCATGGCATAGAATGAAGGAACCCAATGATGCTTAACGTATTGTCAATCCCTTGCTCCCTGAGAGCAACATTAAGTCGATCTTTTAGAAATAAAGGGTAACATGAAATTTCCGTGTCTCTAAAATCGCCACAAATAATATAAAATTGATGATGTTATATCACAAGCATCGATCACTAAGGAATGCGAAAAATAAACACCCGTGTCTCTTAACTGTGAATGGAACCGTCAGTTAACTCAAGATTTGGCCGATTTATACTAAGGTTAACCGCCTCACAAATCAAAAATTTCTATTTTTCAAAGTGAAAACAAAAATGCAGTATTTATTCAAAATACGAAGATAGTTCTGCACTGACTAAGAAGACGTTATATTACAGAAATCTGAAATCGCTCTCACTACTAAGACATAAATTAGAATTCATCGACTGAGGAACGCTCACCAATTGACCACGATTAAAATAAATAATAAAATTATGGTTTAGTTCAAGCCTCCAAAACTACAAAAAAGATGTTCCCAGGAGAGGAAAGAGGCAAGAACTATTTGCATGAAAATAAGATGGGAAATCTATGCCCTATTTGTTTCCACGCTAGATTTCTGGATCATGGAACACAGTTCGATTAAAGGAAGTTCAAGAAACAATTTAAACATTGAGGAAAAGCGTGATTGATTCTGAAAGGATTATTTGTAGCAAAACAAAAAAGTTTTTAGCAAGAAAAGGAAGACCAACTAAACATTACATGAAATTTTTATTCCCCTGGAAAAACATAATTTCAACGCTATGTGTTCGCTCATAAGGAAGTTTTAAACTCTCTTGACCACAACAAAAGTGTACCAAAGAGAGGAAGAATGAAAGCACCATAAAGTAAAGAGTTGGAAGAACGGGAAATTTATCCATAATGTGTGTTCCCAAACATAATCCTAGCCACAAAAAACACCATAATTCAAAGGAAGTACATGAAATATGATGAAAGTTGAAGAAAATGATGAGCGCTGAAAAATAGGAAAGCAGTGAACCGAAAAAACATGGTTTATCCAGAGCAAAAATTCTTCCCTCTTTCAACCAAACGAACATGTAACTTTTAGCTCAGGTCAGGAGCTCACAGTTTTCCTCTTGGGAGTGCAAATTCCTTTAGAAACAATGTTGCACCATCCTCTCCTGCCCTCCATCCCTCTGGAGATGTGGATGGCAATTTACTGAGTATAAGAAAATGAACAGTGCAACTGACTGATAACTGGCAAAATAGAAGCGGATTTGTAACAAACAGATGAGAAGCAATAATGAAAAAATGGCAAATGAAACCTGAATACTTGAAAAGACAAAAATTGGGTAACTTGGAACATTACTAGTAGAAATGAAGTGGATGATTATGCACTGAATATGTATTTTTCAACTAATCGACCAGAATAAATATAGAACTATATATGGAAGAAAAATACTCAGTTGTACTTCAATGAACAAAAATTAGCTCATCCAATTATAAAGAAGACATTAAAACAGGATGGTATTAAAGATTTATGATTGAGCCAAATTAGCAAAATACTTAATGGAGAAAGGGATAACTAATGAACTAAATGCAAATAGTCACTTATTGAAAATACATTCTTATATTTGTACAGGGATAGCTCGTGATATATTGTTTTTTACCTTAAATTGAAAACAAGATTAGATTATTAGTTAGTTTAAGCCTCCCTTTCCGCAACAAATGCGATCCAAAGAGAAGAAAAACGAAGGCACCAAACAGGACAGTAGTGAACAGTAAAAAGGTGGTCCTTAACATAACAAAAAACACTTTATTTAAACAAAAAGAAGGCCTAACTAACTCTCAGCTCGAACCCTCACATTTTCCCCCAGGGAGCGCTAATTCCCATAGATAGAATAGTTGTATCCCCCTGAGGGGAATTGACAACAAAAGATGGCTTATAACTTCCATGGAAATACCAACTAACACCTACAACTAACAGCTGGAAGTACATAAGAGATAAGATTACAAGTGTGGAAAGATTAGATTAGATTATTATTTAGTTTGAGACTCCCTTTCCGCAACAAATGCGATCCAAAGAGAGACAAATGTGGAAATTTCATGTCCCTCAGAAGTAAATGCATAAGCATGTGTGTTATAGTGGCTTATGATGCACACTAAATGGATGACTCTGGTAGTCACGGTGACGACGCAAGTCAAATCTCAAAGTGGAGGAGGATGATGATGATGATGCATGTTGAATCTCAAAGTGGAGGAGGATGATGATGCACCTCGAGTCTCGAAGTGGATGATGATGATGATGCACGTCGAGCCTCGATTGCAAAAAAATTACCTTATTCTCAATAAACACACACCCTTCCTAAACGTTCTACAACTAATGTTGGGAAAAGACCCTGTCTTCAAGTGTTTCAACTATGAGAGCAACAGTTCATCATATTCAAAAACAAGCAGACTGGAAACTAGTAGACACCGGGGGATTGTCAGATTCCCTTGCAGGAATATTTTGCTTGACTTGAGGCAAATATCTGATTCTGGGAGAAAGAAATTTGTGAAAATCTTTATACTCTTTATACAAACACTTCTTTCAATTTTCAGTGAATTATCCCACTTCACAATTTTATACTACCTTCATGAGTAAAGTAGACCCTTGAAGCAAATTTTACTGCTGTTTACTTCTTTTTAAATCTACTTTTTACTTTTTTACTACCTAGTAGACACCCTGAATTTTTGATGATCTTGACAAATAACTTCTAAAATCCGAATAGACTTCAATTCACCACTGTAGAAAGTTATATTTTCAATAACTAACTGGTACCAAATAACTCGTTTCTAGCAGAACCCAACATGGCATAAATCAATAATTCAAGCCAAAAGGTGGCTGGAACAGGGTAGGACAGACAACACCATTTCAACATTACATTTCTGCAACACAGAATTACAAATACAGGAATCAGAGTAAAAATAGTTTTACAATGTAGGAGTACAGGAGATCTTTAATTTTTCAAGCAAGCCTGCACAAAAGAAGTCACTAAAATAGTGATTATGGAAGAACAAAAACTTACAATTCTGCCAGGACCAAATCCTTTGACGCTTGCCCTCACATTCTTGATCCCGGCCTGCAGCATCAACTGAAAGAAAAAACCTCATTACACACCAACTCGGATTATTGTTCATACAATTCTGGCAATCATTACACACAAACTTTGATTGTTTTTCATACAATTCTGAAAACAGGTGATATATCTCAAACACCTGATATTTTGATTACACCATTAAACCACATCATGTAAATGATTGCCATCATCTCTTTAGATAGTATTACACATAGCTTGCAATACCCACACAACCTGCTTAACTCAATGTTGTATAAAATAGAAAATGCACACAACGTAAGTCATATTACATAATTATTGAACTATAGTTAGTATTTAAAATACAATGCTGACACGTACAATTGTATTAGATACAGCTCAAATAAAATGATATTCAAGAATGAATTACTCGCATATGTTCTTGAAAAAAGTATCATTTGTGAAGGGATCATTTAACACACATTAAGATTGTGATTATGAAATGAAGAAGTTAGGTACAACTATACTTACAGTTCCCAAACTCATGCCAGTAGCCTGCGCTGCAATGGCAGTTTTCTTTCGAGCATGCATGAAGCCTTCAGAGCGACAGGACCTGTTCATGATCAGTTTACCTGCAACAAAGAAAAAACATTGCAATGTAAAATTCCAACTTTTACAGTCGATCAAATTCACACACACTTCTAACATTAACCAAGTCTAGCTAATTATCAACTTTAGAAACAACTTTAATAGTACTGCTTCTCAAGAACATCATTTTTATCCTCTAAAATAACCCACTAAAGAAAAAAATGCCACTGCATACCTTTGGGATCTGTCACCGACATTATGGTGTTGTTCTTGGTAACCTTGATGTGAAGAACATGGAGATCAGAAAACTTGACTCCATCAAACAACAAGTTTGGAGTGTTCTCATCAGGAAAGACATCAGCTAACCTAAAAAGAAACAAAGCTGCACATTAGAGCAAGCTCACAGATTTTAGTGTCACTAATGCCACTTGTAGCTAGCTATATTTATTATCAAACTGATAATTTAAAATTGACAAGCTAAAAATAATTTCTTGGAGGCAATAAATACAATTTAATTCAATCAGGTATTAAAAAATTCAAGATTTCAAATTCTTTTTTCTTTACTCATCTATTGTCTGACAAGCAAATTTATTTCCAAATTTTGCCCATCAATAACTCAAACACTGACTTGACAGATGAAAATATATTTAGTGTTTATTATCTTCCTACACCTGACACACAACCCCCAAAAAAATTGCAACACATCAAACTGTATTGACATACATCCAGAGCTGGTCAGTATCTAAGCAGCTCTGGTCAGTATCTTTTTGTGTATCTAAGCAAGTATCTAGATACAAGTCTCTTAAGATACTTTCACAAATATCTCCTTAGGTATTAGGTACTTTTTACATATTTTTTGCAAGAACCAGAAAATGGCTCTAAAACAAATTTATAATACCAAATCCAAACTTCAATTCAGTATTCTTATGATTAAATAATAAATATACATATCACCAATCAGACGCTAATTATTTTTCCACAAGTTCGAATAATTAACTACTGTTTACCGTTGACCATGTATGTTTATTGTTAGCATAGACATGGAGTATAAATTTAGGATGTTAGGCAGCGTGACTAGTTCAAGGGAGTCAAACAGATTTTGGGGGAGAGAGAGAGAGGGGAGAGAGGTATGGGTGAATTCCAAAAACTTCACAGATATAAATGTCTATTCAAATGTTATAAACATGTTGTGAATACCTCAAAGCTAATTTCACTCCTGAAGTATTTTTTACATTTTTTTTTTTACTATTTCATAGGACAAAACCAATTCCCTTAAACGTTAACAAAACGTGTTTGTTTAGTTCCGTTCAGTCAGTAATTTATCCAAATTTTGTCACAATGTGAGCATAGGGTGATTTTAATCTTATTCTTATCATTCATATTAGTTACTGAAATTTTGTCTGTGTGACCCCAAGGGTGCCTGCACACCATAAGACTTGAATTGATTAACATGAATTCCTAAGGGAGTGCAGACACTGGAAGCAAGCAAGCGGCCAAGACTGAAGATTGGCTGAAGCGAGAAAGCAACTCAAAGATGGTTTCACGCTTGAGAGCTGCAGCGGGAAGCCTCTGGCAGTGCGCGGCGAGATGTGGACAAGAGAGGTGCACTGCTCAATTCCTCCAGCATAGACAGAACTCCTTATATCCAAAGTTTACGCTGTACTGTGCCTTTGAAACTCGAAAGATCCAAAGCACAGAGACAGATTACATGTTTCAAAGCAATGGGATGAGATAGGAATGAAACTCAACATTACAAACTCATACTTGTACTGCTGATCTATGTTAAGTCCACTCTCCATGACAGTCAGGCTTTTTCTGGCCTTAACAATGTCAACCATGCACAATCATCAAATCAAATTTACTTCATTAAATTTGACAATAAACCATTTCTACATCAACATCTGTAATCAGTATAATGAGAACAATCTTGGGTAATGCATGAAGTACTTTTAATTCATACTTACTTGATGAATCCAATAGATCTAGCAATATATTAGCTAACTGAATTATCACCAACATAGGTCACCTAAACTTGAGGATAACCATCAAGAAAATTGGTTCCCAGACAAAGAACTAGCCTTACCAGTATCACACTCCCAACTACTATACCTATCTTACTCTATAGATAATTGACAAAAGATTTTTGAAGTTTAACTACCCCTCAATTTTTTTTGAAAAATATCAGGAAAACTTAAAAAAAAAAACACAAATGAAATGGGTTTTAAATTTAATTTCATGTAAAGTGGGCAAGTTTCATAAGAATCGGACCATAACCTAACCTAGACAACCAATGAACATACCTTAGCAAGGATGGTAGACTTTTGGAAGAAGCCACATTTTACTCAATTCACATTAGTCAAAATCACATTGTAATACTGCAAATACGCTAATAGCAACACTTCACAATTCAATAAATGCTCAAGATCTTCTAATGTTCTAACAAACATGTTTCTTTTTTCTGAAAAATAAAGAAAATCAAAATTTGTTTTATTAATTAAATGTGTTCAAATTCAATTTTACATATACTATGCTAGTTTCATAAAAATTGCACTATAATTTAAAGAATAATGCATGGGGTAATTTAACTCTAGAAACGCCATTGACAGAACCCAGCTTTAACCAGAGAAAATAATTTTACCGACAATGAATTTCAAAATCTCCTCAACCTATTGGATGTTACCCAATGCAAAAGTTCAGTGCAGGCAATCAATTCTACATAACTTTACTGGTTGTGTCACATAACAGCAGTTTAAGGAGGACAACCCAGGGATTTTTAAATTTTGATCCGATTGGTCTGCAATTTTGCCAGTATGTGTACTTTTTGAAAAATTGAAATATTGTTTTTTTTTAAGTTCATTTTTAGGGATATTTCAAAACAATAGAAATCAATAAGCTGTAATGCTAGAACAAATTTAAAAACAGTTTTGAAATCCTCAGAACATTTCTAAAAAAACTCATAGATTTGAATTTTCATTTTTTTTTGTTTTCATTTGACATGTGATTTTTGAACACTAACTAAAATGTACCAATTTTTTTCACCTGTCATAAAAAAATTAAATGTACAAATTGATAAGTTGGGATCTGCGAGTTTGTTAGAAATGCACCAAGGATTTCAAAACTGTTTTTGCTTTTTCACATGAAAACTCACTGACTGCTTCTTTTGAATGTTGAAAATGAGTTTTTTATAAAAAGTCATTAACAATTTTTTTTAAAGTAATATAATGGACAATTTTTGTTCTTGAATGCTGTTTTCATATTTACACTGAATTGTACATTACATGTATAAATTATATAAAAAAACTATTTTTCATTTCTTGAAGAATGTTAAATTTTTATTTGTCAACCGATTCTTATAAAATAAGCCATTGTGTGAAATTTTTAAAAAGGAACACATTTTGCTCCATTAACTTTTTTGAGTTTTGCCTCAGAGTTTTTTTCAGATAATAAAAATTATGTTTTTAATGTCATTTTAAGGTCAATATTGAGCTTAATACACACACAGAAATTAAAAATTCTGTTCCACAGAATTGGTAGAAGAACACATTTAAAGATGTTTCATAAGAATGACATTTTGCTCACTAATCCGTAATTTTTCTAGATATAACATTAATTACGTTCAGGTAGGAACGCATAATCAGTAGTTGGTAAAATGAAGAGTCAGTTGCTACTGATACCAATACTTTTACAAATTATATTGAAATAAAGGCATTAAAGCCCTACATGGGTGTTATAATAAGATTATTTACTAATATATCTAATAATATAACAAGCAATTGAAGATGACTAAATTTAATACAATGGTAAAATTGCCTGTAAAATGTTAGATTTTGCATTTTTATGCTATTTTTCCTCCTAGGTGATAGATTCAAACTTTACTACTAAGTTGACAACACTGCAGTCCAGTGTCATTTTTTGATTTGTTTCCCTCACAAAGTTTTTCAATTGCGTCATCTTTCCGCTTTAATGTCGTTTGATACAGTAATCAGCATGTATGAACAATTATTCACTGTTTAGTAATCTTTATTTGCCAACTGAGGTTATTATCCGACTAAATATTATGAAAAACTATATTTATCTTCATTTGCATAAACTAGTAATTTAACGTAGAGCTTTAATCTCAGATATAGCAGCGTGAATGCAAGAAGTATATGTATGTACTAATGCAGTGTGCAGAAAAAGCAAACAACTTTTTTTGGTTTGGGGGCTTATCAAATTTTATTGTTTTTTTTTCGCCAAAGCACGTATTTTGGTGTGAAAAACACAAAAATGACAACCATTTTGTGGAGAAATTATTTATTAAGCCTGAAATTTGCTTATATCCATTAATATTTTAAGGAAATACTGCAGTTTCTTGGTACGTTTTTGCCATGCAAACTCACACAGATACAAGTCTATCAGTTGTTGGTGAGTGCCTCCCTGACTTTCTTTTTTCATTTTTAGACTAAGCCATAGACTCTGAATCACTTGAGTGTGTGCACCTGTTACACAGTTCATGGAGTTTTCACTACAGTTAACAATGAGGGGTTTGAAATTATAGCCTTGGTTAGGTTATGTTAGGAACACTTAACGAATAATTTCTCCACAAAATGGTTTTCACTTTTGTGTTTTTCACACCAAAATACATACTCTGGCAAAAAGAAAACATTAAAATTTGATAGGCCCCAAAACCGAAAAACTCCGCAAACACGCAACCAGCTATAAGATTGTTCGTGAATTTTACAAACATCTTAAAATAAAAGAAAAATGCAAGATTCATAATGTACGGCAGTTTACAAGCTAAATTAAAATAATATTATTAGCTTTGTAATATTTAACGATTACAAGCTAAATTAACATAGAATTTTCAGCTACTTTTATATCAAATTTACGAAAACTTAAAAATGCACTTTCAACTTTATTTAATTGGTTTGAATTTTGTTAGCTTGTCACATACTTTAAGAAATAAAAATGGGGTCAAACTATATAGGTTTTAGTTGTAAAACTATAATAACTTTATGTCATTACTGTGTTTAACTATTCATGCTACATAGCTTTTACTTACAGACCGTACCTGACTCATCGGGAATTCAAAGTAGTTAATTCAGTTAGCGGGCCTGATTAAACGCTGTAATTTAACAGTTAGCTAATTAATTAACAAGGTATTAATAGGCTCTTTATTTGATTATACTTTTACTTTCATGATTTATGACCTTCATTTTTATGCTAAAATAAGTACTATTGGGAAGTATTGGCCGGATTTTGCTGATACCAATACATCGGTACAAAACTAAACCTAACCTCACCAAGTGTTACATCAATACCGTATTACAGCATATTTACGTGTCCGTTCCTTCCACTTTATACATGATGTTCCAGTAAATTCAAAGTTGAATAACTTGGAAATGATGCATCAGCAAGCAAAATGTCATTCCTGTAACATGTTCTTAAAAGTGTTCCTGTAGTGATTCTTTGGAACAGAATTTTTAATTTCCATGAGTGCAAAAAACTCAATATTGACACATTTCATCTGATATTTCAAATCAAGATGTTTACTGATCTTTCACTTCCAAATTTTACTGCTTTAATACTACTTTTTACTACCTTCACCAGCAAAAATTTACTACCTATTTTTACATTTAGAATTTTATCCAAATGTCCAGATGTAAGAAATCAGCCTATAATGAGTAGTTTGAGTCAATAATACACGCAATAACAAAAGTTAAAAAAAAATCAAAGTTCTCTATACTCAAAATACTAAATCAAATATTAAATACTAAATAAATCAACCAATGCATAATTGCAAAAAATCATACAAATTCTTAATCATCCCATTTTAAATGGACTCCAACAAATGTTTGACAAAGGTTCAGTCTTAACATTTTTCAGTTATGAGAGCAACTGTTTTTCATATGCAAAAAAATGACCTGACTGAAAACTAGTAGACACCAGGGGATTTTCAGATCCCCTTACAGGAATATTTTTAAATAAACTGCAGCAAACTTCTAATTCTGGGAGAAAGAAATTCTTTTAAATCTTCAAACTCTTTACACACATGCATATTACTTTCAATTTTCAGTGAATTATCTCACTTCACAATTTTTTACTACCTTGATGGATAGAGAAGATTTTTAAGGCAAATTTTTCCTACTTTTTACTTTCATTTTTACTACTCTTCATATTGTACTACTTATTACTACTTTACAACCTAGTAGACACCCTGTAAATGAATACAATTCAATGAGTTTTCATGCTACAGTTTTGGAATTTCTGAAACATTGCTAACAAACTAAAAGAGCCAGGTTTTCCATTTCCCTTTTTGTTTTCTTTTTACAGGGGATCAAAATTAATGATTTTTGATCCTCTTACACCCCTCTTGGGAGGGAGGGGTTTTAGTCCCAATAGCCTACCACCTACACCTAAAGATACTTTAAAAAAAAAACAGCCAATTAGGTTCAAAATCCCTGGGTTGTCCTCCCCTAATGACAACACACCAAACCCAACTTTATTATGCTAGTCATGAGAAATCATGCAAAATGTTTCACCCAATGAAAATTTGTCAGTGCACTAGTAATTCAAAATCAAATCTAAAGTTACATGAACACTTATACTGCTACTCTAGAGACAACTTCCAAGAAAACTGTCAAAATTTGACATGCACAAATGGAAAAAAGTGAATTTTGTTACATTATACAAAGAATCAAACATAACAGGCTTACTTGTCTCTCACATGGGCAGTGAATGAAAATTCACCCTGTGCTCCATCATCGTATATCCCCTTCATAGACTCCTTCGCATAGTTTCGGTTGAGAATGGGTGCTGTCCATAATGGCCGCCAGCCAGGAATAGGCAAAATGCTTTGAAATTTACCAGCTGAAATCGCTTGCTCATATTTCAGCAAACTCTGAGATGATCTAATAGGCAGGACAGAAGAACGTAAAACTCCTAATACTTTAGAATTTAATATTTTGAGCATTTTTATAAATGTTTCCAGCAAAAAATAGTCCACTGCGGCAAAATTCACCTGCTCGATAAGAAATAGAGGATATAAGGCTGTAAGCAGTAAATCCAGCCATGTACTAAATTTAACCATCCAGGGCTGTCACTTTTGTTTGATATAAATAATCTAGTTTTACCTAAAAAATATTTAGAAGCATCTAGATTTAAAAATAAAACATTCAAAAATATATCTATATATGAATTATTTAAATTAAATACTAAAATAGTCACACAATTGCACATAAGAAGATTTATTTCATAAAATACCTTATCTTAGGTAATTTTCTTAATATAAATCACCTAGTATCCTAATATTAATCCTAAATAAGGCTTAATATCCAAATGTTCTTCAATTTTACAAGTGAGAGGATCAGCATTACAAGCAGACTAATTAAGTAGAAACCAACTTAAGGAGCATCAGCAAGTCATCCAATAATTTCATCTTATCTACATTTTTAGATTCAAATAACTTATTAGTTCTTTGTGGAGTCAAAATTTGTTGCAAAAATATAATAGTACAAGATTTTTATCACCAGAATACACTTTAAATAACACTTTAGCAGTAGAGCATTTTTCACTATGCCATGCAGTCTCAAAATGTGTTCTTAATTCCAGCCATAGAGCAAGGATTTTTTCTACAGCAGACTGGATGGACAATTATCAAGTTTTGCAGCCTGAATGAATGTTCAATGGATTTGAATCATCATTTATTGATTCAATAAGTTGATTGTTTAGGCATGGTCTAACCCATGATTTTGAAAACCAATGATGAGTTTCCACAATCAAAAATTCCAGATTCCACAGTACACATTCACCAGAAGCATATGTAAGTGGCATACACATTTCATTAATATCAAATATTAATTTTCTTCTTTGAGCTTAGCATAAACTCCATTATTGATGCCAACCATGACACTTGCATTGTCAGTCCCTATTGCAATGCAATTAATTACCAGTGCTCAGATTGTCAGTCCCTATTGCAATGCAATTAATTACCAGTACTCAGATTGTCAGTCCCTATTGCAATGCAATTAATTAACAGTGCTCAGATTCTTCCGTATCAACATATGTTTTAATGCTGTTACCATGCTATTTGCACCCCATTTTACTAATTTTACAATTCCTCTGTAAGTTTATTCCACTTCATTAGATGCATGACCGAAGTATATAACTGATACCCAAAGTAGTTTCATAATTGATATATCATTACTTTCATCCAATAATGAACTGAACTTGTTGTTTCCAATTTCATTAATCAGTTTTTCAAAATTAAGACACAATGCATTTTTAAAAATGTTTGCGCATTTTGTTCAATGCATTTTAACTTCAATAGTTTTGTCACAGAAGATGTGCTTTAGCATATCAACCTTATGATTACAATGAGAAACGCACAATAGCAGCACAAAAACATTGCAATGACCGTCTTTATCTGATTCATAATCAGAACATAATACGTTCAGAAAGAGGATAGTTTACTATTTAAACAATTTGGTTGTGCAAATTAACATATTTGATAAAAATGAAGGGGTAAACAGAGCAAATTCCTCATAAGAATTTACAGTAATATATCATTTATTTCGCTTAAGGTAACCATATCCAAAAATCGGAAACTTTTTTTCTATGGGACGTACGTCTATGAAAATTTGCACACTACTAGATCTTCACATTTGTAACAACTTTTATTGAAGAAGTTTTTTTCATTTGGGGCATAGAAAATTAATTATTCCTTATAATTAAAAAAAAGAAACATTTTTTTATTTGAGTGTAAGTTCGAAGTTTACAAAGCTAGAGCAATGAGGTTTGTTGCATTTGAAAGTGAAGTGTGTCCCATAATAAAGCGTCTGACGAATTTTTTCGATTTCTTTCATTCCGAATTTATATGAATTTTTTTGAAAGAATCAGGGT
>JACJUY010003428.1:25137-51810 GCA_014220935.1 Platorchestia sp. MABIK
CTCTTTTAAAATAAAGAAAAGCAGAATCGTGAGAATCTCATTTTGAGCCCAACTGCCAATGATATGGTTTCCTTAACAGTAACATCACTAGATTACAGCTCTCTGATGTTGATAGTAAATATATAAGTATGGAAAAGATAACAGAGGCTTGAGGAAAACTTTACAACTTCCCAAACTTGCTTTTCATTCACCCTTTCCCTCTCCTTAGGTCAATTGTAGTGATAGCATAATCAATCAAAATTTTCAAAATATAGAAACAGATCAAGCAAAAGTAGGCAAAATCCTGGATCCCAGCTTTATTTTTAGGGAAAAGATAATTCAGGCTTAGTGTTTGTATGAGGCAGAACCTAATTTTCATATAATAGGTCCTAATTTTTGAGGTGGTTTTTCGTGCTACAACCACCCATATTTATTGGATGGTTGGTTATACAAGATGAAAGGAAAAAATGTCAAAAGTACATTGGTAGCATGTTTAAGTACAAATGCATGGAAAGAATCTAGACTTGTTGAATGAAGTTCAGCTAGGCTTAAAGAACTTGAGAAAGAAGGCTAAATTCTACATTTTGGTTAAACAAAAACCCAGGTGCTAGATGGAATAAGTGTAATGTCAAAAAAATATATATATATTTGATATTTTCAGGTGTGTTGAGTGGTAAAAGAAAGAATAGAGTGAGATTATAAAAGTATTAGTAATGTCATAGAATGAAAATTTGGTGAAATGTGTTGAGAAAAGTTTGTTTTAATTATAATTGTTGCGCTAGATAGAACTTTGTAATTATACTGAAAATAATTTCAGCAGATTTACTCTTACTGAATAAAAATGTACCAATGAAACCTACACCACACTACTTTAATTTAGGATATATATGCCTTTTCATTGTCCAAATAGAGCTTATGCTTCAAAAAAAGTTTTTAAAGAATCACTTGGAGCTACCAATTGTATTTTTTACCTACTGGAAATGCTTTTATTGTCAAGTTTAAATAGTATAAGTTCATCAAGTGACTGCATAATTCATGTGATGTTATTTTTTATATAATTTGTTAATGAAAGACTGCTATATTTATGCATGTGTTTGAATGTGGTCAAGCTACATAGTACACATTTTTATGCAATGATAGAAATTTCTTTGAAGATTCAGCAGTTGCTAGTGTTAATGAACAATAGGTTTATGTTAGTAAGGATTGTTTATCCTATGCTACAGGGACTGGCACTCCCGCAGCACTCTTTTTGCTAACCTCGTCTTCAGAAAGACTTCAGGTCAATATTGATTTTAATGCGCTCATGGAAATTAAAAATTTGGTTTCAAAGAATTGGTAGAAAAACACATTTAAAGACATTTCACATGAATGACATTTTGTTTGCTAATGTGTAATTTTTGAGATATAACAATAATTACACTCAGGTAGGAATAACATTATATTTTTGATTGCGTAGTTGCTGCCTTGTTGGAGCATACCCACTTTTTTGATGGTGAAAAAAAAACAGCATCGGTTTGAGTAAGGTAAGGTAAGGTATTTTAGGTTTATTTATGTCAGTTTCTTTATCTAATCTAACCTCACCCATCGTTACGTCAATACTGTATTACAGCATATCTACGTGTCTGTTCCTTCACTTTTATAAACGACATTCCTATAACGTCAAAGTTGAACAACTCAAAAATTACGCATCAGCAAGCAAAATGTTATTCATCTAAAACGTTTTTAAATGTGCTGCTTTTGTGATTCGTGGGGACCAAATTTTTTATTTCCATGAGTGCATCAAAATCAATATCCACCAGACTTTTTTATAATTGCACTCATAATTTGTATTTCATGTCATTCATTATCATTTTTTGTGGGGGGAGGGCTGAAAGGGCCATTTAGTCCTTAAAATTTGAAATTGAGCTAATTCTCTTCAGCACCATTTCTAAGTGTACTTGAAAAATGAACAGCTTTTGCATGACAGTGCATTCCAACAATAAAAAAGATTTACCAACTATGCTAAAAGAAAATTTTTCTATCAATGAGAAATTGCTTCCATAAGATTAGCCTTTGCCATATGTACTAAATTTTAACCATGTCTATTATTGCTTACTTTAATTAACCTCTTGTCATTTACACAGTCCCTTATAGTTTATACATATATTTCAAAACAGTAGTTTCAGCCAGCAGATTTTTAACTTCACCTATTCTGCACCTGTTTACCATCCAAGTTCATTGTCTGTCTCACAATGGCTGAGGACTTCAAATCACAAGCCTTCAGAAATCGGAATGTGCAGCAGATCGCTGAGCTGCTACGCGCCACATCTACGCCTCCTGCCAAAAATGCTGGTGAAATAGAAAGTCAGGTCTGTAAATGTAGCCAGACTCACTTGTATCCATACTTATAT
This sequence comes from Platorchestia sp. MABIK, assembly GCA_014220935.1. NCBI lineage: Eukaryota > Metazoa > Arthropoda > Malacostraca > Amphipoda > Talitridae > Platorchestia > Platorchestia sp. MABIK. Next base: position 27,507 of record JACJUY010003428.1, read on the forward strand.
CAAATGTATATTTGAAATGTTAATACTTTTTAGTTTTTTACTTGTGTTTTGCACTTTGAGGATATGTTCAATCAGTTAAAATTACTAATAATAACTGTTAAGTATTATGTGCTTATGTTCATTTAAAAATTCAAGAATTGTCATTTCATGTAACACTGTGCTGGCTCCCATTGACACATTAAAATATTTTCATCATCGGCATCATAGGTTTAAATTTATATTAAACTATACTCAATTTAAGCTCCTAGGTCGAAATTCCTAAATTTGTGTTACATTTAAAATGACTCTAACTACAGTTGTTTGGTTCATTGTTATTTTTGTATGTAAGTGTGATAAATTCTTTTTCACCATTTTCTTTACAAGCTTGGTTAAGACCACATGGATGTTGTGTTCTTGTATGTAAATATCATCTGTGTCTTTGGTATTTATTCAATTCATTGACATCTTACTGAGCAACCGTTACAGGCATATACATGCTGCCAATTTATTCTACGACTCTTTATGGTCTCATATCAACTTGTAGATATTTTAGTATTTTATTTCACAAAAGTTTCCCTGTTGCAAATATTTTCTGTGACACTTCTTGATATTTTTCAATCTGCAGACAGCTTATTGAGTTATTTTACCTTACAGGTGTTTGCTCGCTGCAAGAACAAGGCAGATTACCAGTCCATGATGAACCGAGTGTTGTCCCACCTGAAGGAGCAGGTGTCTCCCTCCAGTCAAAGTCACCCACACCTGTCAGCCATGTTGACTGGCCAGCCACCCCCCTCCATGCAGGGGCAGATGAGCCAGGCTAACCAGATGTCCCCCATGTCTGGGCAGATGGGGCAGCAAATGGTTGGCCAAGTCCAGGCAGGCCAGATGGGTCCACAAATTGGGCAGATGGGTAACTCCATGAACCAAGGCAACCCTCAGATGGGTCAAGGACAGATGGTTAGTCATGTGTCACAGGGCATGGGCACCATGGGTGGGTTGGGACAGCCGATGGGCATGGGAGGTGTGTCGGTCAGTCACACTCAGGGTTTGGGGATGGGTGGTCAGGGTAATCAGATGGGTGTGGCTGGAAATCAAATGGGTGTGGCAGGCAACCAGATGGGCATTGCTGGTCAGGGAGGTCAGATGAATGTGGGGGCAGGACAAGGTGGTCAAATGAGTTTAGGTCAAGCAGGTCAAATGAACGTGGCAGTAGCTGGGCAAGGTGGTCAGATGACGATGAACAGGATGGGGCCAGGGGGCCAAGTGCTAAATCAGATGACCATGGTGGGGCAGACAGGATCTGGCATGGGGATGGGTGGAGGTCAGGTGCTCACCAGCACAAACCCTGGCATGATGGGCCAGGGGCTTGTTGCTTCCAGAATGGCTACTGGCATTGGTATGGGTGGCCTTGGCAGTGACATATGGCAGAGCACCAACTCACACATGGCCATGGCAACCATGAAGGGTACAATGGCAGGGCCAATGGCCGGCAAAATGCGACCTATGCAGCCCATGCAAATGGCACAAGGAGTTGCAGCTCAGATGGGAGGCGTTGGCCTTGGCCGTGGTGTGTCTGTGACGGGCAGCACTGCAGCCATGCAGCCTAGAATACCCTCTCCAAGTTACTCAGGAGCTCCTGTAGGCGGGATGCCGAGGCAGAATATCCCTGGCTCTCCAGCTGCTATGTCTCAGAACAACCAACATCAACCCAATCAAATGATCAGTAATCAGCAGCCATCACCTGCTTTTATATCCCCGTCTCCTTCTGCAACGATGATACCCAGTCCTGTGGGTAGTGGAGGGCGAAGTAGCATGATGGGGGCACCGTCACCTAGCAGCACCATGGTGAACACACCAGGGCAGCCCATGCAACCCTCGCCAGTCTCCGCACCTCAGGGAGAAGACAAAGCTTACTTGGAGAAAGTCCAGCAGCTACAGAAGTATGTGGACCCGCTCAAAAATGTCATCGCCAACTGTGGACGTGAGGAGGGCAAAAGTTCTGAAATTAATAAAATGAAGAAACTTCTTGATCTCCTCACGAATCCTGCTAGAAGAATTCCTACAGAGACTTTGGAAAAGTGTGAAAAGGTTTTGGAAAAAATGCTTGAAAAGAACGATGGGGAGTCTCAGGCTGTTCATAAGGAGAGTGCGGTTGAGGTGCTAATGGATGGAGTCAGGGCAGCTCTGAAAGCTCCAAATTCTGCCTCTATTTTCTATCGCACAATCGCTCCTGCTGTAGAAAAGCTTACGGGATGTTCTATTCCGTTACCGCCGTCGCCTAAACGCCGGAAAATCGAGGAATCAAATGATGAGTCGTCGCCTAAAATCAGTTATGTTATTCAAGGCGAAATCGCCCGACTCTCGCCGCGTTTTAAGGTGAACTTGGACAGTAACCAACCTGCGTGCAGCGACGACTTGTCTCTAATCTGCCACTTGGATGATACTTACTTACCTTGTGTACCTCCCCTCACTTTGACCATCCCTGAGAAGTACCCAGAACTTCCTTCAGTGGCCACCTTGTCTCACCTTGAGTACTCTTCAACCGACTTCCTAAAGCTTGTTCAGAATTTGTTCCTGCGGCGCCAAAAACATTTACCTCTGAGCACGTCCATCACGATGCTGCTAGATACGTGGGAGATGAGCATCAGACAAGCCTGCTCTCCGAACGCTGCTAAAAATCCTGACGCTATGTCACCCATTGCTGCCATCATGCAGCTCATGAATGAGAGCAATTAGCGATTAGTATTTTCTCTCTGTTGTTAATGATGATATTGAATATGAGGTACGGTTTTTTTGTCGAATCCTTCCTCATAGCGTTTTAATTTAGTTATTAATTGGTTGTTGATCACGGTGTTGAGGCGATTTCAATACGCATACCGAAAACGAAATTAACGAAAGAGACCTTGATTTTCGTTCATAATGTCTTCCCAAGGAATGATATGTTAATATTATTTGTTTGGTTTACTCAAACATCTGAGTGTAAATATGATGGTTGATTTTCATGTGATCCCAGACGATGAACGAAACTAAACGTACTGTGAATCCTGTAATTTGCATAAAATATTCAAGTTAGTTCTCCATTGTTAACGTTGTTAAATTAATTTTTTCTTAAATTTTCAATATGTTTCAATAAGTTTTGCGTTCGTCAAAATTGATTTCCAAATGTCGTACAACTTTGATTCTGAAATTTTCTTGACAACTCTTTTGGATGAAATAGCATTTCCTTCTATAATTTAGGCTACGACAAGGAAGGGTTTTACTTGAAGCCAAAGGAAGGAATTTAGGTATCACTTTCATTTCTTGACTAAGTTATTTAGCGCTGCTTTATGTTAAACTTGGTCTTTACGTGCTCATGCCGCATGTGAGCTCTTAATCTATTTTGTACTCGTGTTGTATAAAACAACTTTGTACGCTCGTCGAATAAGCCCATGTATATTTTTCTATCGAGTATGAATGTACATTCTAATTTATAAATCAAAATACCCTGCTCGTATTTTTACAAGTAAATGAGAGTATGAGTAAATTCATCTCTGTCAATTCCCTCAAGTATGTAGGTCGTTTAAGAGTTCAAAATTAGCTTTATTTTGGCTGAAATTCTCGAGTTAGAGCTGTTTTGAATTAAAATTTGACCTTAACACTTTAACTGTGCAGGTAAAATTGAAGTTTTATTTTCAATTCAAATTTTAAGTAAATTGTTGTAAGCAATGTTGAAAAGACCAAACATAAACTGGGCCATGTTTTCATTTAATTTAGATTAAGCATTTATTAAAATTAGGTTTATTACTACAGGTTGGTCAGCAGCATAATGAAAACTCCCTCAGTGACCTAACAGGGCTCACGTCGCAGGCAAAATGTTGAAGGCCACCGCAGGTTTGCGAGACGCCGAGTGACTTGCGTGGTCACTGGTGCTCAGAGGAAGTGTGGTATTCGGGCAGCTACGTTTCTATCGGCGACGTTTTTATGGATGCATATTTTCTAAAGGTGAACTTAGCTCTAATTACTACTTGGACCGCAATTGGTTGAACTGAAGTTCAATATTCAACCCAAATTCAAAGTAAATTGTAGTGAGCAATTTTGAAAATAGCAAACATTAGCTGGATCATTCCTTCATTTAGCTGTAACTATGTGTTGATGAAAAATTAAGTTTGTGACTACTGGTCGGTCAGCAGCACTATGAAAATCCCTTCCGTGGCCACCGGTGGCTCGCGTTGCAGTCAGAGTGTTAATGATTCGATACTCATGAAGCATGTGATGGGCACTAGTTCAGGTATGATGTCTATCCTGTATTACGGGGACTGGCGCTCCAGGGGCGATACTGTTTGGGTACTTCAGCCATAGGTTGAATTACAGCAGCCTTCAGCCATTACAGCATTCGTGGTCTTTTCCCCATCTTCCTTCTTATATTACTGTTGCCATGCGTCCATTAGGATAGAACAACTGTGTGTATGGGAATTAGCGCACCAAGGGGAGGATGTGAGGTTCCGAGCTGCAGCAATTAGATAGTGTGCTTCCGTGTAACGATGTGAATTTCGTATTATTGAACTGTGAGATCTACGGCGCGATATAGTACGAATTACTGAAGCGCTAGCAAATTAATGCTAATACTACTACTACTACGAGCTGCAGCTTAGGTAGGCCTTCCTTTTGTTGAAAGAGAATAGGATTTTGAACGAATTATCTTTTTTTCGGTTCACTGTTATCCTGTTTTCCAGCACCTCTGACTTTCTTTTTCAACTTTTATCTTGTTTCATAACCTTCTTTCCAAAGTTACTGTATCTATGCGCATGAGATCCTGTTTTAAGAACATACCTTGTACATAGATTCCTCATCCCTAAATTCAATAATGAATGGTACCTTCATCCTTCCTCTTCTTGGAACCCCTTTGCTGGGGTGAAATAGCTTAAAGTGACGCAGAATTTAGCATAGTCCGCCGGTAATCTTAGAACCCTACATGAAAATTAAATGAATATTTTCCGAGGACACAAAGACCATTTTAGTTTTGTGAGCGGATTTGAGATCGAGGTTCATTCGCTGACGGGAATAACCTGTGAAGTTTACACATCAACGGTGATCTTTTTTACATTTAATGAATGCAATTCCTCTGGGGTTGCGACTAATGTATCTAGGGGAATTAGCGCTCCAAGGGGAATATGTGAGGTCCCGAGCTAAAGGTTAGGTTGGCTTTCCTTTTTTAAATAGAATAGGTTTTTATTACGGACTGTTTTTTTCGGTTCACTGCAGCTCTGTTTTTCAGCACCTACTACTTTCTTCAACTTTTGTCTTTTTTCATGATTTTCTTTTGCAACTTACTGTTTCTATGCACCTTGTGCGTAGATTCCGTGTTCCCTTAAGTCCATCCTAAATGGTGCCTTCCTCCTTCCTTTCTCTAGAGCGCCTTTGCTGCGGTTAGGGACGCTTAAACTAACATCTAATCTAATTAATTAATACGAAGAAACAATGAAACTTTTATTTCACGATCAACCCTATTTGGTACTGGGCTCTCCATGAACTCTGAATATCTTATTAGTCTTATTTAAATATTTCCAAGATCAATAAAATGCTGTGCTTGAAAAATGAAACATAGATTACGTCAAACGTGTGCGAAGGATGAGTTAATTTGAGCCTCATAAGCTGAAGGTTCGGTAGGTCTTATCTGAAATAAAATTGTTTTTCATTTTGTTATAAACTATCTTCTCGGTTCACTGTTGACCTTTTTCTACACCTCTGACTTTCTTCTTCAACTTTTACTTAGTTTCATAAACTTAATTACACACTTTGTGCATAGGTTCTCCGTTCCTGAAATGGTGCCTACATCCTTCCTTTCTTGGAAACACCTTTGTGTGGTTACGAAGGCCTAAAATTTATTATATAATCTATTTTCAACCTCATGGGAACAAGCCAATGCTGTGCGTAGAAGAACTCGGTAAACATGAACATTCAAAACTCAGAAAAGTCTGCTTCAGTGAGCGCTAATACAAAGCTCCGTAATCATGAGCGTTAGGACCAAAAGAAGCATGTTTTAGTTAGCGTAAATATGATAATAGGCACTGTAAACATGAACACTCCAACTCAAATGAGTGCTTTAGTACGCGTAGAATAAGCACAGTAAAGGTGTACGCATCGACTAAAAGCAATCTGTTTTGGTACGCGTAAATGCTCTAAGTAAGCACAGTAAAGATGAACAGTCCATCCAAAAGCAATCAGCTTTAATCCGCGCAAAATATATAATCAGGACAGAAAGGATGAAAAATTCGACCAAGAGCAGTCAGCTTATATGCCCCAAAATTTTGGTAACCGTAGTAAATATTCAGGCTCCTACAAGTAGCACTCTGCTTTGGTTTGCGGAAGTATAAATAAACACAACGAAGATGAATGGTCCGAGCGGTAGCAGTCAGCTTTAGAACGCGCAAATATTAATTATCTGTGAGCATGGTAAGGATGAACAGTCGTACCAAAAATAGTTAGCTCAAGTACAATATTATAAATGAGCAAGCGAAGGATGAACAGTCGGACCAAAAATAGTTAGCTCAAGTACAATATTATAAATGAGCAAGCGAAGGATGAACAGTCGGACCAAAAATAGTTAGCTCAAGTATAATATTATAAATGAGCACGCGAAGGATGAACAGTCGGACCGAAAACAGTCAAGTACGCGGAAATATTTTAAACGAGCACAGTAAGGATGAACAGTCCGATCATAGGAAGTTAACTTTAGTACGCGCAAATATTGACAAAGTAGGAATTGAAACTGGCAACGCAGGGCTGGACGAAGCAGTAGGCGCAGTCCATCCCGAAGCACATTTCAAAATCCTGCGCATCGGTGGGTACGTCGCCTCTCAAGTGTGTGCCATCCACAGGCTGCCCTGCATTGTTGACCAGGTCTAAAGTTCCCTCCGGGATCTTTATGTCCAACAGAGCCTGGCCTTGTGAAGCCACCGTGATGAGATCTTTCTCGGTGCTCGGCGCCGGCAGGAGCACTAGGCCGAAACTCTCGCACTGCTCCGGTCGGATTCTGGAATATTAGTTTTAAACTGGAAGGAACTGTTGCAACAAATTTTCTTCTGTTCTATACTTAGGGACTTGCTCTCCGTGCACTTGCACTGGCCTTTTGTAAGGGTACCTCCCGATACTTTGTCTCAAATAACTTCTAACGTCTACGTTAAAATGATATTTCCCCATGTTCGTTGATGACAGTTCGCGTGAAATATGGGCAGCGTTGATAACATTGCATGGTTAAGCTAGTTACTCTTTTACCTTCTATGTTTTCCTCAGTTTTACTCAATACTGTTTCGTATTTATGCTGAAGCTTACTATTTATTTATTTTTTGTTCAAGAACGATTTGAATGAAACTCTACTGCATATCATCTTCATGTTGCAGGTCAAGTGTGACCCTGTTTGCTATGGAATTTTTGTTCTAATTTCCCCCTATGGGTAAAAATGACAGCGTTTAGTTCACGTATCTTGATTGTCGAAAAAATATTTATTTAGTACATACATTATAGTTCTTTACCGCGCATATTGCATTTTACAAAATATTTTCACATTTTACACAATGGCGATTCAAATCCAGTTTTAGCCCTCACCATGCCTAATATTTTCTTATGTAATAGTTTGCCAATTTACTCTTCGTCGGATTTTCAATCATTGTGCGTTGTTATAGCAGTACAGCTGACAGCGTGAGCTCTTCGACGTCCACTTGGCAAGTCTGTTTACTGACCGCACAAAATCGTTGTAAAGTCTACTTAGAATAACTTAAGTTGCCAGCTCATCCGCGACGAAGACTTAAATTGTTTGAAAGTCCAGCTCATGGCCGTAGCATAGGCAAGCAAAATTAACCCCCCAATTTTAATTTATTTTTGAGATGATGAGACAAAATAAACTCGATAAGAAAATATAAACAAGACAGAGACGATCAGTTACTCACCTCCAGAGGTTGCTGGTCAAAAGTCGCGGCAAGCGGAAGAGTTTGTGTGTGGAGAGGGTCATGCTCCGGTATGGTTGTCCGCCAGCTCGATTCGGCTCCCCCGTAAAGATGTCAGTGTGGAGGATGCAGCTAGGCACCTGTGTCATTACTGCGAGTTAATGTTTAATTTGGATTTACTGTATATGATCTAACATCAAAATTCAAAGCTATGTAATGCCCTAATATAAAGAAGGAGCAAAGGTCAAATTTAAGGGATGAGCATCTCAAAAGATGGAAACGCGCCTGTCTGAGAATTAGTATTTGATTTGAATTTACTGTATTTGAATCAATTGTTTAATTGTTATGTTCCAATTCACCAATTCCTGAAAGTCACTAACAGATAAAAATGACAGTGTCTTGTCCAAGCATCAAGTACAACAAAATATTCGTGAAAAATATTAATTGGACATTAAAACTTTCTAATGCACATAATGTACATGTAAAGAAGCAGCGAAGTTCAAATTGTGAGCACGGACGTAGAATGAACATTTTATACTAACACAGATATTTCACACATTCTTCAATGGAACCACAACCTCTCGACCGTATTTTGTCTTTCAGCGTGAAACAACATTATGAAACAATGACTCGTAAACTAAACCAATCTTCAATTGACATCAATTTGAAAAAACAAATCTCTCCCTGGTTCTGGGGGTGAGAGTTATGATGCCTGATACACTTCGTCTATTTTCAATCAATCGGATGAAACTGTAATGATCCGCATAAGATACCTGACTTTAACCTTCTGAAACAAACACGTTAAATTAGGAATTCAAATCCTGCATTAACACTTTGACCTCAACATGAGCCACCGCGGTGACCCCTGAGGGGATTTTCATAAAGCTGTTGACCGACAAACAAACTCAATTTTTGCCAACAAACTCAAATGGTCACAAACTCAATTTTTAAAAAATAATTAAACTTAAATGAAGGCACGATCCAGTTAATGTTTGGTATTTTTAGAATTAATTAATACGATTGACTTAAAATTTGAGTCGAAAAATGAACTTCAGTTAAACCAATTGCGGTTAAAGTGTTAAATGCTTGAAAGCATCAATGAAATCAACCATCGCGTCTAATAACAGGAAGTCACATGACACCTCGGAGGAGTCCCAGGTGAAGCCACCGCAAACTGAGTGTTCCATGCACCGGCCTGCGCAGGCTGACTTGCTGCCCGCGAAAACAAACTCGTTAGCAGAGTTGAAGTTCTTGTCCACCATCATGAACGTGAAGGAAGAAGATACAATGCCCTCACACCACCTCCAGCTCAAGATACTAATAATTGTGAGAATCCTCATAGCTACCAACGCTCTTGTCCTGGAATTGTAGACGCAATAGTTGAATTGTGGATTGAAAACTCGACGAGAGACTCGTATTTGGCTCCTGTTGTATCACGAATACTGTTGGATCAGAAAAAACATGTTCGTGAGGACTATCAATGCTACCAGCGGTGATGTCCTGGAATAGTTGACACAAGATTATGGAATTATGGATCCTGAACACAAGATGTTTGGCTCTTGTTAGCCAAACGCGTACCTCAATTTTCAATTAGTGATACACGCGTATGTTAATATATATTGTCGACAAACGTACAGCAAGATTTTATTTGAACTTGACCCTGATGTATTACGTCGAAATTGTCTCTAATATAAATTTTAGGTTTAGGGAGGGAACTTGTATGTACACGTCTCTCGTACTTTGAATGTGCAGGAATTTTTTAAATACCGATTGTATTTTTCAATGGCGAATTGTTGTGAAGGCTATATTTTGAACAATCATCGCTATTATGAACGAAGAAATGACTCAAATGCTCCACAGGTTGATGACCAGTAAATGTATAATAGGAGGAACACTGATTTCAGGCAAATTTTCCTTTGAAATTCAATATTTATTGATTTTCTTGATGAAGCATTATTTTGATGCCTAAAATATCGCAGAGCCAAACGCGAAAATGAATTTTTCAAAGAGTTTCACAACCTTACCCTCACAGTCGCCTCCAATCGCCGATACTTTTTACTGTGATTTGTATACCTAAGGACAATATGTCCCACCTCGAGGACTGGCGGCCGAACTGGGTTAAAATTATCAACACGGGTCATTTCGATTCAGGCAATATCTCTCAACATTCAGCACTGCACATCTCGCATTCAGCTCAACAACTCTTGACAAGGTTCAGCTCAGCACATCTCACCACGTTCAGCTCACGATATTTCACCATATATGACTCAGCACATTCCGCAATATTCAGCCCAGCACACCTCACAACTTTAGGCCCGGCTCACAACATTCAGCGCATGTAATATACAGCCAGCACATCCCACAAAATTCAGCTCAGCTCATCTCACAACGTTCAGCTCAGCACACTCACAACATTCAGCACACCTCACAACATTCAGCTCATCTCACAACATTCAGCTCAGCACACTCACAACGTTCAGCTCATCTCATAACGTTCAGCTCAGAACACTCACAACATTCAGCTCATCTCACAAAATTCAGCTCAGCTATCACACAAATCAGCACTTGTGTGTCTCTCTGTGCTCTCTGTGCCAGGGCAGACACTTCAAGTGTGGTGACCGCTTCAAATTCGCTCTGTCGTGGAGCTGCCGCTTTTAAACAAGAGACCAAGTGCCCGCCCGCCTAACTGAATAATACATCTTGGACTACAATAATGACAACAAATTGAGCGCCATAAAGCGTTTCGTGCTATACTAGTTGAGTTACTCGAGAGACAATATCTATTTTCGAGAACCTAATTTATGTGGCCCCACTTAGCCCTCATTACGTCGGTCACGGCTGGTTCATTCTCAATTCTGTTCACGTTACATTATTTTATTTTTTTTCGCGTGCACTTGTGATTGATGAGTATCAGTCACGCTTCGTAAGACCGCCAATATTATATAAACTTAAGCACAAATATTATTAGTTGCTCTGAAAAATTATCTCTCTTTTGACAGGCAAATCAAAAGGCGAGTCGCTTTGAACACGACGCTCGCTACTTGCACGTGCCTGTCCTGGTCGAGTCAGAACAGAGAGGTCACACTTCTTAAAAGAATATGCAACCCAGTTATCGCTGTGAGAAAAATTATTGCTCGACATTCATAAATGTTGATTGTCGTAAAGGATATTTTATTATAAGTATAAATATCCACACTTCCCAAAACAAATGGCTGAATCCATTTATTGCTAATATGTATTTATTAAGTTATCCTTTGTCTTCATTTTTTTAAGCAGAAATTCCTTGGAATTTTAGTCTCTTGGCGAAGTTTGTGCTTATTTTAGAATTAATATAAGAGTAGTTACTACAGCCTAAAGTTTTTCTGTTTTCATAGTGTGAAGGTTGAATGCTCATGATATTGGCTATTTGAAATGAAGTTTCAAACATCGTATCTCCGAGACAAATGCCTGCAAGACAGATTACGCTGTCATGCCAAATCACTGCTGCGTTGCCTTGTTTGCCGAATGACGACCACAAGAGGCAAATGTTTTGTATCTGCGTCTCATTACCATTGTCGCATGTTGGATCAATCTCACTTACGTTTATGATTGTTCCATTCCACGATATTCTCAGGTTCTGTTGCAAAAAAATTGAATACGTATTTTTTAACACGTGTCCCTAAAAGTCCCATTGATTTCTTCGTATACATATATTAGCTGCTTTTTTCTTGGTGCAGTGGATAACTCGCTAGTGGGGGAAAACGTTCAGAATTGCATTTTTCAGAGAAAGATCTCCTTTGGTGATCGTAGATTACGAAAAGTGTGGTAGGAGATATTGTGTAGGGAAAACCCTTCTACTCAATGAGCTTTCACTTTCCTTCTTATAAATGAAGACTTTCAACCACTCTTACTGCAAGCACGTTGTGTAAAGAAGCGATCAATTAAGGTGATTAAATTAGCGTTAAATAATTGAGAAATCAATTATTTCTCACTCAGCAGGAGTTTTCCGAGCGGAGCTCATCGTTGGCGTTCCAGTGTGTTCGAAATTACTCACCTTGAGTATCGGTAACTCCTCGGCTCATGTTACTATGGTAACGGCAGTCACATATCTCATTTATAAATCGAACTAAGATTTGAATTCAAGCTTAGTTTTAAAATTTCAACGTTTTGTCTTCAATTTTGCTCGAGTTTCCAGTACCCTCGCAAACAAACTATGCATGTAATTGTCTTCATAACAAATTTTCGTTTTTGAATATTTTATAATGGAAAAATAGAACTTGAACAAGTTAGTCTTAAGGAACAGTTCTACAGCTCAGGGACAACTAAATGTGATACGATAGTGGATCACGTAGCTTGTAATGCTTCTTCTTCTAATCAAGATTCATATCAGTGAATGACAAAAATGAAGAAGGCTTCAAGAATATGGGTGAGCTGAAAATGTAAAAGAATTTTGATTTGAATCACAGGTTTTATTTGCACGGGGTAGGTTTCAGTGAACCGAATAGTATTTGATAGTGTGATTAATAAAAAAGAAAGAACAGAACGAAAAAAAATAAAACAAAAGTTGAGCAAAAAATGCGTAACATTCACTTGACTTCTGAGTACTTATTAACATGAAGGTCTTAATTTGATAGACAAACTATGAAAATTGGACAATGACCATGCCGTAGGTTAAATATATAATTATAAGACAGAAAATGAAGAAAGATAATTTTTGAAATTCCACGTTAGGCTCGAGGACTGATAGACTAGTAATTACTTTCGAAAAATAATTTGTAGGATAGTCTCCTCTTACATTTATTCATGATCTAAAGCTTCTGCGACAGTCATTGATACTGCTGAAAATATAATGGGTGGAAGCAAATGACTGTTCATAAAAAATTAGGAAATTTGCATTTTGAAAAGTGAAAGCTGTTTTTTTCGTGCAAGCACATCAAAAATAAATTCGTACCAAGTAATCAGCTCTGTGTTCCTTTTCTACTAAAATAATGCTGGCACAAAAGATTCCCATGCGTCAGAAACGAGAATGACTTTCATTGTTGAACATAATAAATACAAAATGAGAGTCATAAATTAGGAAGAAGGCAATAGAAAGCTGTTGTAAAGAATATTACTACGAGCGTCTGCAGGCTATCGATAATTATTATAAATGCCATCGCTTTTGCCACTCTCTTTCAGAGGTTACTAACATCTTCAGAACTAGAAGCTTATTTAGAAACAAAGGAAGTCTGTGGTGCTGTAACATACACATATTATTCCATGCATTTGATTTCTAACTAAAGTTAATTATACAAGGCCATAATGACGTAACCTCTCACAAATCCTTTATACCTCTCTTTATATTTAGCGATAAAACCATCCTGAGTAAAGAATTATGTTTGTATTCCTTTCCTACTGAAAAGAAACACCGGGTTCACATAGGGTTCGAGCGCACGACAATTCAAAGGCTTCGCGGAGCTCAGAAAAATTCTCATCTCATCTTTCAGTCATCAATGAATAATGTAGTTTAATTTGGGAAACAAATGAGAAAAATTAAAATAATCCGTGAATGTAATTGATGAAATGAGAAGCAACGTACGATTACACATAACCAGTTGAGTATTTAAACTCACATTTTAAGGGCATGAGGAAAACTTGTGAAACGAGATTCTACAAAAAAATGTTGAAAATCCTGTCCAATGCTTACATTTATTACGTATTTGAAGTGATTAAAAACTAAAAGTAATTTGCTTATGTGTGATGCATTATCGCATAAACAAGGATGCATTTTAGAATTTGTTGTGGCTGTGGATTTTTTGTATCAACAAAGAAAAATTTTGCGTGTCGAATGATTCTAATTTTAAGAAAAAATCATGACAAAATAATTTTTTTCAATGATGACAATAATTTCGTGTCATATTATCAAGGGTGGCGCAAGAATTGAGATGTTGAATAAATGATTGTTAGTGTTTGTAGAACTGATGGTGCTATAAAAAATGCATTTTTTTCAAAAACTTTAATGACGAGATCTGTATATCAAACAAAATTCTACATCGCCTTTCGTTCGAAAACTTCAAAGTTGTAATTAATTAACTACTAGTGTACACCACCCGTCAAAAATGAGGGGATTCGATAATTTCTTTAGACAAATCTTCCAGATGTAAACGACAAGGAATGAAATCCTTCCTACTACATATTACCGCGATTAAAATGTTCTAGAACTTGTGCACTGGTGAAACTCGTATCACAGATACGGTCATGAAGCATCCTTTAATTAAGAGCGTTAAAGAGAGCCCGACCAACCAATCAATGCGGACCAACCAATTTAATGTGTTCAATTAGATTCACATTGTAATAACATAGGAGAATTAACGCGCAAAAAAAAACAAATAAATTTATTTATTTAAACATTTAAGGAGACACCTGGCTTTTTATCATAGAGTATATTGATGACTTCATAGTGTTCACGACCCGTCATAAATGACGGGATTCGAAATTTTCCTCCAATAAATTTTCCAGATGGGAATGATATACAAATATATCCCACTTAATAGTACTCGTGATTTAAATATTCTTCGTATCACAGATACGGCTAGCAAGCGTCCTTTAATACTTAGACTGCAATTTGTAAGCTGAAGTTCAATAATCAACTCAAATTTAAAGTCAATTGGAATGAGCAATTTTGAAAACAGCGATCATTAACTCGATCATGCCCTTATTTAGCTTTAATTAGGTAGTTATGAAAATTGAGTTTGAGAGTACTGGTCGGTCAGCAGCATTATGAAAATCCTCTCCGTGGCCACTGGTGGCGCACGCTGCAGTCTGAGTGTGCGTGACTGAGAGACGGACCAACCAACCAAGTAACAACTGTGCATAACTGTAGACACTTGGCCCATTGTAATAACTTAGAAGAAATTACACGCAAAAATATGTAAATTGAGTTATTGATTAACTTAAGAAAACACCTGGCGTTTTATTATACCGTATCGACCATAAAAAGTAAACCAACTTTAAATCGTAATAACTTTACAGTGAATGAAGATAATTCAATTCTATTTTTTTTGTGCGTTAGATTAAAATTGGTTGTATCAGAAATGAGATAAATAAAAGTTGTAAAAATGTGAGTTGTGCATGAAATTTTAATGAGGCTATAAATGATACAAAAGTTAATGGGTCATAGTAATGTTATTCTAAAAAATGAGTTATAACGAGAGCTTCTCTCAGGAAATCTTTCTGTTCGAATTTATTTCGAACTTCCTTTTAAACTCTTTGTTCTTGTGTGACGTTGTTGATGGAAATGCGTTGCTGCTTTGTTAGTCGCAAAACGATGGGTTTAGTCACTTGAAAATGTACATATAAAGGTAAATTTTCAGATGACTTGGACCATATTTATACTCAGGCCTAAAGCTTTGTCGTCAGGATAAATATTTCTGTGTGTAATGCAACAAGTGAAACCGAAATATCTTAATCCAAAGTTGTTAAGAATTAAAGTTGGGTGTACTTTTTTATGGTAAATACGGTATAAGCATAAACTAAAAAGAGAGGGATGGACTAAAACTAAAAAGATTTAAACTAAAAAGAGGTATAAAGTATTTGAAATGTACGTAAAAAACGAAATAAGTACTGCAATAGACTTTAGAAAGTTCATTTCTTTTTCAAACGACATCATTAATTGAGAACTGGGCTGGTGAAAATGAGGTCTTTGATTTTCAATCTCAATGCACAACCATAAAAAACAACATAGGGAAAACTGCGTAGCTAATCTTAAATTGGAAAAAGTTAAAAAAATGTTCGCCCAATTTTTCTTTCTTTGTGCTGTGCGATTGCGCTGTGTGCGATTGAGAAATAGTTAAAAACTCACTTCAGAAAGAAATTTGCTTCTCAAGACCTGGTGTATTTACGTAAATACAGTGAAATATTTCAATGCTTGTTCATGGTTCAATATGGGATAATAGGTAAGGAAAATTGGCACACAAATCCTATGCCCCAGATTATGCGTATTTTCATTCATTCATCTATATTTTAGAATACAGAAACACGCGCTGTTCAATAGAATAGTAGTTGTGGTGTACTCCCCAAGGATGCTTTACGCTCCGGGCATACTGTGAATATCTAAAGACTTTGAATATCAATGCCCGAAGCGAGTGCGTGAGGTGTGAACGAACCCGACAGGGTAAGAAAAGCGCAACTGGAATAAACGCAGTTCTATTGGGAATATCGCCGACAGTAATGGCACGCGAGGAAGATATTAGTCCGATAGTACTGCACCAAGGGACGCCTTGGTGGACCGTCAGAGGACGTGGAGTTGCAGCGCGGATGGCGGTCGAGTGACTGTTGAGTGCGAAGCGGCGTTGAGGCTGCTGCTGGCAGAACGTCTTCGACTTGTGAATATCAGAGCCACCGTGGGAGGACTAGCTCACCTCGATGACGTGACACTGCAGCGCGGATGGCGATCGAATGCGAGGAGGCGGTAGAGGCAGTGAGGCCTACTGCTGGCAGAGCGGCTTCGACTTATTGAGAATATCAGAGCCGCTGTGAGAGAACTGGCTCAGCTTGCCCTGCACCTCCTTATGTAGTGCCTGCTGAGGCGTTAACGCGCTGAAAGCGCGTTCCCATTAGTCGGCGGTTGGTGGCGCCTCGAAGCAGTTGCTGCGCGGGGTGGCGCTTCGAAGCTTGTGTGGTAGTGTCTTGAGGTGGTGCCTGATTGCTCGAAGCGAACATCTTGTTGAGACCACCCCACAGTGATTATTTTTTAAAAACGGTAAGTTTTGAGCGGTATGTTTATTTTAGTTGCTGAAGTGCTTAGTAATTTCTGAAATACAATTTAAAACTAATTGGTTGCAGAGCGTTCAGTGAATGTAATCTTTAAAATTTTCACTGTTCATTTTTCTGCAATAAAATGAAACACTCTATAATGCTGAAACACTCTATTGTAGCTTTCTTGTCCAACTCTAGAAAATGTATGTGTGGTTAGGAAGAGGGAGAAATATTATAAATACATTATTTTGAGGAAGGTAGAGAGACGAGAACACGAGTTGGGCTTTCTGGAGATGGAATCTTTCTGGCGACGGTGTCCAGGGTAATTTTTCAAGAGAGTGGTTGTATGAAAAGACTCCTGAATTTACCTCTGCCCATAAATTTGACTGCAAAGTTCATAACTTTCCCCAATTGGTAATGAAAAAATTGAGGCGCGTCATTGCTGACTTGATTTCGTCAATTAGAATATAATAATATGAAAATCTGAATGACCAATGATCTAGTTCTTTGTCAGATGTGCTCTAAAAAAATATTGTAGTGCATCAATTTTCAAATACCACGTTTTTTTACCGTGTCAAAAGTGCAGACCAAGGATTGAACTTTAAGGAACGCCAAAGTTGTTTGAATGGTAACATTTTGTTGTTTGAGCATTCTGCATAACAGTGGCTTAGTGAATAGCTCCTAAAGCACTGTGTGTCTATTTGAGGTTTAATGTTTTTTGTAGGAGCCATGTACACTCAATGATGTTGAATGCTTTGGAGGGATCAAGCAAGTGCGAAATAAACAGTCGTAAACTATTCATGCCAGTAATAATTATATATAAAGAAATGCGACAATTTTCTTTTTCATCCAAAATCTTATTCATAAATCGTATACTAGTCTAATTTGTTCTTTTATGGGATACTTTACAACCAATATATTTCCCTGGACATGCCTCAGATGTCTCTATCTGGAGTCACACCTTAAAGAATCCGACGAAGAATAAGTTTCATCCCATAAAGATTGTTTTGTTTTTCTCTTCTAACTGTGAAGGAAAGATTTGGATAAATGAGTAATTTTTTGTGAAGCTCTCTTATAAATTTGAAAACAAAATGGAATTATTAGCACCAACGTAAATATTTTGGCAGTGATAAATGCTCATAACTGTTGTAACAAATGTATTTGCATCTGTTTGGGTATTGGTTACGCGATATTACAGTAATTTTTATCTTCGACGGTGATCCTCAGTTTAACAGTGCCATAAACGGGTGAGATAAATTGCATAATTAATAAACGCCCCGATAAAACTGATTGTAAATGAAAAGAACCATTATAAATTTGACATGTGGTGTCTTGTCGGCTATAAAATTTTTGTGTGAAAACAATAATAAATGTAAAGCCTGATGATCTTGTTTTCGATTAAGTGAATAATTTCGTATTTCATTTAGTCAGGTTCTGTTTTGTATTTAACTGACTAGAAAAGTTTAATTTTCAAGTTAATTATTGTTTTAATCAGCTATTCTTTAAAACTGAAAATTTAATTCAAATTGTTATAGCTGGTTTGATTAGGTATGTCGAATATTATATCATTTATTGCCAATAACTTTTATGTATTTGCAGATCTTGGTTATTCATCAGATATGTGTTAATGCTTACATATATACATAAGCCATATATTGTATCAATATGTCACAGTCAAATGTTCCCTCAAAATCAATCAAAAAATATGATAATGAAATAGTTACAATAGTTAAAGTAACAATGTCAAAATACATTTCAAGCTATGCCCAAATTTTGACTGCTGTTATCTGTATTGTATTGATTTAGAATTTTTATCTCCAAGATTGGCAAAGCTGTGAAATAAATTTCATCTGTTAGTCTAGTGTGCAAATTGCTTAAAAAACCTAATTTCAAGCCTAAATTAATATTAAGATAATATAATAAAGTTGTTTTTGAATTTGTGGAATATTCCTTTTTGAGAGATGTCAATATTGTTTAGTTTTATTATGTTTGGTCAATATTAATTATAAGCCTTTCACGGAAATAAGAAATTCCGATCCAAAAAATCGCTAAAGGAGCAAGTTTAAAAGCGTCTTAAGTAAATGACATTCTGCTTGCTGATGCATTATTTTCGAGTTATTCAACTTTGAAGTTATAAGAATGTCATATATAAAAGTGAAAGAACGGACATGTAAAGATGCTGTAATACGGTATTAACATAACGATGCGTGAGGTTAGGATAGGTTATGGTAGGTTAGTTAACTAAACCAACCTAAAATAACATAAATCAACCTAAAATAGCTTACCTTAACTTACCCAAACCGAGGCTGTTATTTTCCGCCAAGAAGTAGGCATGTCCCGTCTGAAAAGTGGGTGTCGCCCAACAATGCGGCGACTAAGTAACCAATCATAAAATGTTATTCCTATGTGAACGTAATTATTGTAATATCTCAAAGATAACGCATCAGCAAGCAGAATGTCATTTGTGTAAAACGTTTCTAAATGTGTTCCTTTAGTGATTCTTTGGAAAAGAATTTTTGATTTCTGTGAATGGCTGAAATGTAATATTGATCTTATTACCATGTCAAACTTTAGAAAAAGGGTGACTTTAATTATATGCTACCTAATAAATGCCAAGATAGTTCAGTTCATAGTGTGATAAATGTTTAACTGCAAATCAATTAGTTTTAATGTGAGTTGCTCTTATAAATTAGATTATGATTCAATTTAGCAATACATAAACAAATGATATGTATTACTTTACTTAATTTGGGTAAATGTGAAGCGTTTGCTAATAATCGAATATCGAATTTTGAGTGCCGAAACATAGTTAATTATATAAAAATAAACAAGTTTTCTTTCATGCACTTTTCGTTGCAAATGACTATTTTACGATTTATAGCTGTAAATTAGTTACCGCAACTCCAGTCTTCGAAGCGGAAAGTAATTCATCGAGTGCGTCGTATGGCAACACTGCAGTGGACGCTTCTTTCCAACGCGCTTGAATGATCGAATCCGTTCCCGCCATCTAAAACCTACCGCTCTAACTCGTAAAATACTCATTTGTCGCAAAAAGTGTATGGAAGAAAAATAGTTTATTTTGATGTTATTACCGTGATTCAAGGAACAAAAATTCAAAAATTAATGAGTGGCTGTTTAATCGAGCGCATTCGTCATAGACAAAACTAAACCTACCGCTATACCTCGTTAAATACTCATTTGCGACAGAAAGTGCATAAACAAAACTTGTTTATTTTGAAATAATTAACTATGTTTCGGGATCGAAAATTCAAAATTCAATTATTAGCAAATGCTTCACATTTACCTTAATTTGGATCTTTACGGTCATACATTACTAAAATTTTCAAAAATGTGTCGCCAAAAGATTTATGTAAACCAGTTCATTATGTTTGGTAAAAATTTTTTTGTTTTTGTTTTGCTGTTGAAAGTGTGATAGATAAATTACCATAAAAAATTATGATACTTGTGATTTTTTAATCTTTTGAAACAAGCAATATGATAAGTCCTGAATGGCCGGGCAACTTGCACAGGCTTCATGAAAATGCATAACATTGAATGTTTATAGAGCACAGAATCAAAACAATAAATTTAGAATGTTGCTATGCAATATTCATTGAACATCTGATCATCAAATATTCTGACTTTTCTACAGATCATATGTTATTTCTTATTACATGGATTGAAGTGCACCTGAGGTGCTCCTGAGCGATGTGTTACCCCTGAGCCTCACGATCGTCTCGCTCGGTTCCTGGCTAGGGTACCACTTGTGGTACTGGTTTCGACAAGGAACCACAAAATACTTTGATAAAAGATAGCAAAAGACAAGTAAATAATTCAGAATAGCTTTCATAACGTCAACTGCGCTGGTTTCTTGGAGCGATATAGCTTGTAAATGAGAAGACCTGATATTCGGTACTAAAATGCATTTATTGAACAAAACAAATGTCAAAATTCAAGCCACTTCTTCTCAGAAACTGGTAATTGTAGAGCAATGATTTTAGTATCATTGGATGTGCAAAAAGTTGTTGCATAAAGAGTCAGAGGATTTTGTTGGAATTCAGAGTATTAGTTACATTAAAAAATCTACAGAGAAATGAATGACTTTTCAAAATTTTTCTTTAAAACTTCATATAAACTAAACTACTATGAATTTCAAAATATTCCTCTGACTTCTTATGCAGCAACCCTTTGTGCATCCAATGATACCTAAATCATTACTCTACAATAACCACTTTCTGAGAAGAAGTGGCTTGAACATTGTACATTTTCTGACCCATTTCTCCCCGTTATTTCCATAATTATGGCGAAAATGGAAAAAGTGTCCACACCAATCCCTATTTATTTTCTAAAATACGTACATATGTCAAATTTCATAGATCTAGATCCCAAAGAAAAAATGTGATGGCCATTTTCTTGATTCTGCCTAGTCTGTGCCCTTAAACATTTTCTTTGGTGATTAAATTATAATATATTATGCTACCAACAAAGAAACCTCTTGTTTATTTATGGCTGTGCAAAAAACAAGACAAGAACAAGGCAGTTATCTGGCCAATTCTTCCTCCATAACCTCTCACTCCTTCACAAACTCCCACTTCATTGCCCAGCCTAGAAATACTTGCTGAATATACCAGCTAAATAACCATTTATGTTTTAATCACTTCAGTGATGCACCATCAGCCATGCCCATAAGCTACTAACAGCTTTTCTTCTTTGGAAAATTGCTCTTGCACTCATGGGTTCATTTGTGATATGTAGCCCTTATTTTGCAAACTTCCCTTTCACATCTTATTTTAAGCCAGACTAATGCCAGTGCAATTTAGAATCTTATTTACTGTAAATTCATTTTATGACAAATATAATATTGAGTTAGAATTAAGTACTGCTTTTGAAGAGTTTCATTAGCTTTAGTTCATGAAAACATGTCAGATGTGTCAAAACAGATGAACCATAATGAGAAAAATGAACCATAATGAGAACATTACTTAATGGTACAATTATTCAGATAGTAAATGTTGGATTTAGATGTGATAATTTGTTCAATAAGATAAGTGCAACTCATTTGTGTATTGAATATAGGCATTATAATTAATTGCATATAAATTTTCAAATATTGCAATTATGCTGTCCAATATCTTGGTAAAAAAATTGAATTTGACAAGTATGGCAAGCCTTGCATGCAGTGTTATAGGTAATTTTCTCCTGTTTTTTTTTTGAGGCAAAACCCTAGCTACAAATTTCTTAATTGGACTATTTTTCTGCCTAAATTTTTTGTGAAGAGATTGAACTTGAAATGAATGGAATGTTATTAATAACTTTTTGTTGTTGCAGTTGATGTTTGGTGAGGATGAGCCCTCCTACTAGCATGGACCAGAACAGGGAGCAGCGTGTGCGAGAGCTGGAGGAGATGATCAGGGATCCTCATGGAGTGCTTGGAGTCGACAGTTTACTGGTAAGAGTTGATCTCAGCTGTTGCGTTATTATTAAGAATTGCTTCAAACAGTCATTACTTCTACTGCTTTATTATTGAGAATTGCTTTGATTTGTCAGTATTTTTGTTTTGCTCTGAAGAATTGATTTGAGCTGTCATTGCTTCTATTGCATTACTATTGTAATTACCACACTTGAAGTAAGTGCAATTTATCAATCTTCATGCATTCCAAAGCAGAACTGAGCTCAAGGTTGTGTGTATGTGTTAATATTTATCCTGGCTGTAATTTGGTTTAAAAATTTAAAAATTAATCTCAGGTGTTCTAAAATGTTTGAACTTCATCATCAATACAGTGTGAGTAGCAAGATCATTGTCTAATTTTGGCACATGTTTGGTAAGGTAAAAATCAAAGCAATAGTTGTGAGAATGCCTTTGTATGTTTCTATGTTTTCATTGTTCTGCTCAATATTATATCATTTTTAATTTTTATCTAGTGTAAATGTGCGGATTCAAGTAGTCATTATTTCAGTAGACATTATTTAATTGGATTACATTGGTCAGAATTTATAGCACATTTGTACTCAATGATTTTTAAAGTTTTTATCTAAACTACATTAACTTTTTGATCTGCTGTATTTTAAAGTGTAAACCATCTATTGCCCAAACCAGATATACTGCACTCCTGTTTATTATTTTTGAAACAAATCTTTCTCTTTTATCTCAAGTATGTAGCTCAAAGACCTACATTATGAGCAGATGCTCTGGTCTTTGTTTTTGAAATGAACAACTCTTACCCTGTCTCAGAAAAAATGAAGTCAGAATGTAGTTTTCATATTATTGAATTATTTTTCAGAGTTACATCTTTGTTATTTCTGGATTAGGCTTGTACTCATTTAATTGAATTTTACTCAAAATCCATTTCACATTTGTCCATCATGTTGGATGTTTTGTATGTTAGAAATTATTCAACTGAATTTCATGGCTCACTTTTCTCTTCTTTTGCAGGACTCGGTTCAGTCTATGGTGCTGGACTGTGACCACCAAGCCGTGAGACGCAACAAAAATATCCAGGCTTTTCTCAACAGATGTGAGTGGCTTGTCCCATGCTCAGTGTAGTGTCTGACTTCAGTTTTGATTTCTGAGATGCACCTTGTGTGCACAACCATGATGCATTATGTTCCTTCCCATTTTGGTGTAGCTCTAATTGGTATGTTAATTGTAGCTGTTATGTGTAACAATTGTTGTTTTGCAAGGGTAGATACGATCAATCTAAACATCAAACTGGGTGTGTATTATTTTCCTTCCATTTTATGGTTCTCAATGCTCAAAAATCAGAGTCTTCCTGTTAATGAAAGTTAAGCATGTGGGTGCATTAAGCCTTGCAACTGGTAAACAAAAACCTGTGTTTGCAAATCATTTACGTTCATCAGATTTCTGCTCACAGTTTTTTATTTTATCACATCAAGGGAATACAACTCTTGAATTTATGGAAATTAGCACTATGGGGAGCTATGTGGTCCTGAGAGGAAGGTTAGGTGCAAGGATGTCTTCCTTTTATTGAAATTTAAAAGATTGTTGTTGTATACCATCTTTTTTTGGTTCACCATTCCTGTACACAAGGTGTAGGGACATACATTGTGCATAGATACTAAATCTATGCTAAATGAAATGATTCTCTTAATTCTCTTCTTAAAGGTGCCTTCCCCCTTCCTCTCTTGAAAACACCTTTTTTGGGTTTGGAGGAGCTTAAACAAACTCATGATCAAATCAAATGTAATCACAGTTATTTCAAGTAATTTATAACACTCGTCAGAAAAAGTATTAAAATAGTGTTCTTGCAGATCGTGATCCCATTCAACGAGCCGCGGGCCAGCGCATGCAAGCAGATGACTTTACTATGGTCAAAGTCATTGGTAGAGGAGCATTTGGAGAAGTACAACTAGTTCGTCACAAGCACACTAAAAAAGTAAGCCATTTTCTCTTCAAGGTGCCAAAATGTTTTGATTGATAGTGCTTGTGATCAACTGTGTGCGAACAAATCTTTCAACTTTGCCATGTGTGTCTGGTAAGAGTCAAAGATGCTTTACTCTCATTTCATATTTGTGCTGGAGAGTGCAGAGATTCTTTACCCTCGTGACAAATGTGTGCTGGAGAGTGCAGAGATTCTTTACCCTCGTGACGAATGTGTGCTGGAGAGTGCAGAGATTCTTTACCCTCATGATGAATGTGTGCTGGAGAGTGCAGAGATTCTTTACCCTCA
>JACJUY010003428.1:52894-64872 GCA_014220935.1 Platorchestia sp. MABIK
CTCCATGACACGACTGCGCAGGTGTATGCCATGAAGCTGCTCAGTAAATACGAGATGATAAAGAGGTCCGAGTCGGCGTTCTATTGGGAGGAGCGAGACATCATGGCGCATGCCAACTCCGAGTGGATCATCCAGCTCCATTTTGCCTTCCAAGACGTCAAGTTCCTCTACATGGTCATGGACTACATGCCAGGTAATGCTAGTTTTTCTTAGCTCGTTTTATTTTGTTGTTCACGTTTGGGTATATTTTGACTTGGTCATCCAAAAACCATATGCCAAGCAATGCTGGTTCTTGTTTCGTTTTATTGTCTCGTTTTATTTTGTTTTAGTTCTCGTTGTGACATTTTTTCACTGGGGCATGGAGAACATTTCCGATTGTACTGTTTTTTTTCATTTTAACGGTCATATTTTTTTGGGTTTCCATGATTATGTGTTTATTTTGTATGATTTAGTGCATTTCCGCTGTCAAAAATGACTGCGTTTTTCAAGTTGGGGCAATAATTTATTTGAAAAAACTTTTTAATAAGCTGTTATACATGGGACTATCTTCTTTTGACCTTTAATTTCATGTCGGTTTAATCTTGGAATGAATTTCAACCAATGTAAAGAAATTGTAATTCAAAATTTAGAAATTTAAAATTTTCCCGCACTGTTTTGGTATCCAGTTTACAAAGTGGCAGTCAGATTGGACAGATCAACTATTGAACATAACTATTATTGTACAGGGGAATGTTCAATATTGTTTGTTATGCTTTGTGAATCTTCCTCTTCAGTGGTGCGGGTTCATTTAATGAAGTCAATAAAAAGGTTGCAAATTCCATGTAAATCTCGTTTTACTTGCTCTGAAACTTTCATCTAAATACAAAACTAAAGTTTCCACTTGCGGGAAACTGCATTGCAGTAATTGCATGAATTCATTTGTAAACTTGTCTTGTGCGATAAACTTGATCTGTCAAAAGTTTATCCTCTGGTGAGGCTGGATATAATGTCAGTGCTGTTGATTACGTTCGTTTTACAAGTTTCTTGCTGTGTAGAAAATGTGCGGTTATGGTTTCCCCTGTCTTTGCGCGGGTGCCTAATTCAAAGTGTTACGCATGTCATCTGTACTCTGTTTATGTTGCTGTTTGTTCCATTTCAAATGGACGCGTTTTTAAATCTTGACGAAACTTTTAAAACATCAGTTCTTTGATATTTTACATATATTAAATTTATTGTAGCTCCAAATTTGTTTCGTTTCAAATGGACGCATCATTAAATCGTGAGGAAACTTTAAAACATCAGTCGTGTGATGGTTTACATTCATTACATTTATTGAAGGTGCAAATTTGTTACAATTGAAATGGACGCGTTTTTAAATCGTGACAAAACTGTTTAAAACATCAGTTGTTTGATGTTTTACATTTATTGAATTATTGCTGCTGATAACTGCTGTCTAGAAAATTTTTTGCTCAAAATCCCCTACTCATTTAACAATATAAGCCCTTTTAAATTATTTTGAGCGAGAAAGAGTTTAGTAAACTAACGATTATTAGGTGTCTTATAAATCATTCCTGAAGAGTTCATGGCGTATTGTTTTCTTGTAATTTTTAAATCTAAAGTTGAGGTATTGGCTGGTCCTTGCGTCGTTCTGTCTTGTGCAAAATGGATGCACTTTCATTTTATAATTTACTCTCAATAATTGAGTTGCTGTCAATAATTTATTATTTTTACTTTCATGTTCTTGTGATATACATGTCTCTAGTGCGGATTGTGAGCTATACAGTTCCAGGTGTTCAACGTGGTTACTTTGTACTGAAACTTGATTCATTGCAACAAGTATTTTGTAGATGAAAAATTACATGACTATGTATGGACCACTGCCATTCCTGGATCACGTTAAGAACGATTAATATCATTCTACCACTACTAAATTTTCCAGTAGAAAAGCTCACTCCATATTGCTCTTAATGAGCGATTAACAATTGCCTTAGCTCACTCCCTATTGCATTACTGAACGATAATTGTCTCCATATTTAATAACAAAAAAATGTCTTCATGCTTAAAGAGGTGCAACTGATGCCTGTGTGTTCGCAGGTGGGGACTTGGTGAACCTCATGTCGACCTACGAAGTGCCTGAGAAGTGGGCGAGGTTTTATTGCGCTGAGGTGGTGCTGGCCCTGCAAGCTATACACAGCCTTGGATTTGTTCACAGGTTAGCTTTTATTCTCAAGTAACTAACTTTAATAACATAAAATAAGCAAAAAATTTGTGGTCTGTTATCCAGTGGTTTTTATTTAAATTTTTTTTCTAAAACCATAATTCGTTCGTAAAATGACTTTTGTTACGGGTGTTAGTTTTTTGGGAGAAGAACGTGTTTTATTGCATGAAAACTGGAAAATTTTGACTTGTTTATTTAATGTAGTGAATTTCTTCTATTCCACTATTTTTTACTGATAAAAATTGGGTTATGAGTTCTATTACTGCCCTAGTTAAAGCACCTGAAATCATTCTAGTTTCCCAAAGCAGTGAAAATCACTAGAAATATACAGCTCTTTCTCATGGTACAAAATGTTTTTTAAAGAGAATAGTTATGAAATACAGTGCTGCTTTGTTGAATGTTGCATTTGTTTCTTATTTGATACTTCAAATTTTATCACTTCGTTCTTTATACTCCATTGCCGCCAGGATGGTCCTGTACTATATCTCGGGGGTATAGGCGATCTGAATAGGATTCCTGAGTTTCTCTTTAGGGAATTTGCTAAAAATGTCTTCCATTTATCGGCCTTAGGAGAACTTGTCAAATTTTTAAGATTCCCTACCTACCTCCTGCTAATTCAGGTGCAATATTGTAACTTTTCTTTTGCTTTAATTTTGAAGTTAGGTTAGCTTCATTTTCAATTTTTACTTCTTTCTGACGTTTATTTTTGACCATCTCCTGCTCAAGCTCAGTCTTTTACCTACATTTTTTTCTCTTCATTAATTTTACTGCAAGGTTATTTTTAGATTTTTAAATAAACTTTACGACCGGTGACGTCCTGGTCCTTCAGTGTTTTTTTAACACCAGCACCATTAGTAGTAGCACCATTATTTGTGTAAACATACTTAACAATATTTACTTGTTATTGATAGTAAAATGTATTTACTAATTAGCATTAGTAGTCAATGTTGTGTTGGTCTGATCAGCATTTGATCTTGGGTAGAAAATCATGCTTGATTTATTGAATTGTCATTCACACATTAAATGATGACCACCTTCTATATTGTTCTCGATTGAATTATATCATCAATTGCCTTGTGCTACAGCTAACTTATTATATCCCAGCACATTTTTCTAATGCCGCGCTAGTACTGAAGTGATATTTCGATGCACATTTTACTAATGCTGCGCTAGTGCTAAAGCAATATCATATCGATGCTCAATTTTCCAATACTATGGTAGCACTAAAACGAGTCATGCTCTCTCAGGGACGTGAAGCCTGACAACATGCTGCTCGACAGCAGTGGCCACCTCAAGCTGGCTGACTTCGGCACCTGCATGAAGATGGACAAGGTTTGCAAGGCTTCATGGCTCTGTTTTGTTGAAACTGAGCAGTTTCTGTTCCTTATGCTGAAATTTTTACAGTTCGTCTTACCAAGTTTACTGTGTGTACTGAAGGTGGAACTGTCAAATTTTGAATCGTTTGCAATGGAAATGTTCATTTACTCAATGATGATCTTTTTTTATCATTAAAAAGTTTCTCGAGGGTGAAAATCGTCTGGCATCAATGTTTCTAACAAGGTTCTTAAGAGTTTTTTAGAAATGAAAACTCTCTTGAGTCATTTTCTCAATTGTTCTGATGTAAAATGCGATTCACTTAAGTCCTATTTGAGTTTTGCTTAACTAGCATGTAAAATATTTTACCTGCTTTATTGGTATTTTTGAGCTGTGATTAGGAGAATATTTTGAGCTTTTTCTGGCAGTTTATGAGCGTTTTGTTTTTATTTTATGATAAAATTCCCTTCAAGATATAATAGGTTTACTTAAGGTAATTCCAAAATATTTTATCAAGGATTTCATTGATTTTCACAAATAATTCCGCTCTACTGATTGACTCAATACACTAAAGATGGCACTGAATATTCGAGAGAAATTTTTGATGGCTATGTTTTGTTGCCTGTTGGATGTGCATATGAGCTATCTACCGTGGCAACTACGTGATCAATTGGTTTCCCAACGTTGAACACACCACTATCTACCCTATTCCTATCTTAACTTTGATGTTCATGCTAGTATTTCAAGGACAAGCTTCGTTCAGTCTTTTTGAAAGAAAAACCCGTATTCAAGGGTATTTTACCTTAAGATTCTTGTACGTCTTCAATATATTTTGTTTGCGTTTTTGCAGGACGGACTAGTACGGTCTGACACAGCTGTCGGCACTCCAGACTACATCTCTCCCGAAGTACTGCAGTCACAGGGCGGTGAGGGGGTGTACGGCTGCGAGTGCGACTGGTGGAGCGTCGGCGTGTTCCTCTACGAGATGCTCATAGGAGACACTCCTTTCTATGCCGACTCTCTCGTTGGCACTTACGGCAAGATCATGGACCACAAGAACTCCCTCAATTTCCCTGAAGATGTCGAGATATCCAACGAAGCCAAGAGCCTAATTAGTGGCTTCTTGACAGACAGGTGTGGATTCCCCCTACTCAAGTTACAAACCATTAATTGCTGAGTTGGTGGGGTGTCAGTTGGAGATGCATTAGTGCTTAAATTTCTAGCTGATTCTCAATTTTGTGTGATGTATGTGTTCAAGCTATCTTTTTCAAGGCAAGGTTATTTGGTAAATGAGTTAGCAGAAGCCATGGTAATCTAAGATTTTTTTTATAATTTTAATGAAATTCGAGCCAAAGGTTAGGTAGGCTTTCTTTTTGTTAAAATAACTAAGGTTTTTGTTTTGTTACGGACCAACTTTTTTTCGGTTCACTGCTGTCCTGTTTTTTCAACACCTACTACTTTCTTCAACTGTGATCTTGTTTCATGAACTTCTTTCTCATCTTACTGTTTCTATGCCCTTTCTGCATAGATTCCACATTCCCTTAACTCCATACTAAATGGTGCCTTCTTCCTTCCTCTCTTTGGATCTCATTTGTTGAGGATAGGGAGGCTTAAACTAACTAATAATCTAATAATCTTTAATGAAATTCTTAGAATGGAAACTTTGGTTAGCTATTTTAGGCCGTAGGGCTTTTTGGTGTACATAGTAGACAAGGCCCCACAGGCATTTGTGTGGCCGAGCATTCGTAAATGTAAAAAATGTCAAGTAATTGAACATTACAGTATAGCATCCTGAAATAGGTTAAAGTATAATATGAAATATGTAATGTATAATCAAGCGATATCGTAAATCATCCTCTAATTGCCGGCTAACTCTATAAAAAAGGTGTACAAATGTTTCATGTCGTGGAGTTGCGCTACACTGATGAGAAGAAAGTGAAGCAATACTGCCTATTACAAATGGCCGGATTTTGCTGACATTTGTGGTACTAATGCATGAAAATCTTGTTAAGCTACAAGATCTGTTGTCTTGGTGAGTGCGCATGAGTTCCTTTCCTCTTGAAGCTTTGTCTTCTTGTGGGAAGCCTAGTGTCAAAGCTAAAGAAGCTAGTTGAATAAAGGAATAATGAACAGCTATTTGAAATACGGAGGGATTCCCATTTGAGTTTAGACTCAAATAGTAATTCATCTTTGTCTATTTAATGGATTTTCATTATTTAAACACCCCAGATGCTAATATTTTGTCATGCAATATTCATTTCAGAATGACGAGGCTGGGGAAAAACGGAGTGAATGAGATCAAGCGCCACCCTTTCTTCATCAATGACACTTGGACGATGGATACAATCCGTCAGAGTGAGTTGGTGATGCTCTAATCTCTGGCAATAGGGTCCCTGTTATGCAGCATACCGATATTTCAAGCTCTCGTTTTTGTTAATGATATTTACTTGTGGCTAGCGTGTGGTGAGGTGCACTTTTCGTCATATAAAAAATGGCTACAGGAACAAACCAAGTAGGATATTCTCAGGTTGCTAATCAGCACCTATTCTATCACACAGCAATCACTTGCATGCATCAGGGTAGGTATAGCGAGAAATATTAAATCAACTCACAGTCACCAATCTTACACACAAGCACCAGTAATTTTGTTTTAATGCAAATTGTGTTCTGATACCCTAGCTGCCCTTGTTGGTGGTGTCTGTCTGAGTCTGAGTTTATGGTGTGGTGGAGTATGCTGGTGCAGTAGAAGTTCCTACTTTGCGCATGATAGATTCCGAGAGAGAGAGAGACTGGATCTGTCCTGTAGATGTTGGTAACGTAAGATTCAGAATCTTGTATTGGTGCGAGTTAAAATTTGCAGCCATGACATTTGGTTATCTAGACTTATGATGTTTCAATAATACCCCATTTGCAAGCGTAAATGTTGATTTTGAGCTGCAACGCTCTTTAGAGTCCTGCGAAATATTCTATTAAGCATCCACGTCTGAGTTATAGGAAGTTTTTACTTATTTCACTGTTTAATTCTATCAGTGTTAACTCGCCTCTCATCAACAACTCTGCTTGTCCTTCCTGATCCTATAGCACAATTGAGGTTTGTAATCTCAGTGACTTATGTATTTGATCAGCAATTTCACCTGCCATGATGGCCCTATAACAGTTAGATTTATTATAAATAAAAGAGCAAAGAAAGTTGCTTTTAAATTCAACATTCGTATTAAGACAGTCTAATACTGAAAGAAGAACGTTTCGACCCATAAGGTCATTTTCAACTTCTGTCGGTAGCAAGTAAAATATTAGACGATGAGAATTAGATTTATTCATTGTAGCAACTCTGGTGTCTGATCGAAAAATCCCGTTCGTCATCCCCGACCCTATAATAGTTGAATTTATTCATTCAAGCAACTATTGTTTGTGTTCAGCCATCCCACCCGTGATCCCTGACCTCAACGGAGACGACGACACGAGCAACTTTGAGGAGGTGGAACCAGATGACAGTCCTGAGGAGAGCTTCCCCACGGTCAAGGCCTTTGTAGGCAACCACCTGCCCTTTGTGGGCTTCACTTACTGCAAGGATTACCAGTGAGTGGAGCGCTTCTGGATGACGACCTCCGCAAGGGCTAGAAAGTCGTTCTCTTGGGAGTCATCTAATGATCAGTACTTATTTAGTAGCTGTTACAGATCCGCAAGGGGTCGAAAGTCGTTCTCTTGGGACGGATATTCTTGGGAGTCATCTCAATGACCAGTAATAGCTCTGTGTTGAAGATTGCAGGTATTTTTAGCTTCAGTGAAGGGATTATCTCAGTAAGAATTGGATCATTCAATTCTGTGCAGATGAGATAGCATTGCTATTTCTTGATGCTAGTCACAAACGATGCTGATGACAACCTCTACTTTACAGGCTCCTTGCTGACTCTGCTTCAGGCCGGGACATATGTGATGCCAGAAATAATCTGGTAAGTTTAGCTGGATAGTGTCAGGTAATGGCAGCTATTTTCTTCATTTATCAGTGAATGTATCGACCCCAAAATCTGTTGAATTTTATAGCTCGAGGAGGTGCCATTAAAATATTCCTTTTTTATTCATTGTAGTCCCACGATTAATTTATGAATACTTCCCACTTTTTATCTAATGGTCAAGTTTGGTTTCGATCCTACACTGCTAGCAGCCGCAACTAGTTGGCTTTGGTCTTTGAATGTAAATTTCCTCATAACTCCATTTCCATGGTGACTGCATCCAGCTCTTGATGCTCTTGTGTAATGTTGGAATAGTGAATGATCTTCATGGCTGAGGGTCCATCGTGTCGTTAATTTATTTCATCCTAAGCGTAATCTGTGTATTTGCTTTTTATTACTTGTGTGACTTGGGGCTCAAATTTTTGTATGCTTTACTTCAAGAATATGAACGTATTTAAACTGGTCAGTGTCTTTCCTGGCATTGTACTCTCCCACAGACCCTCACAACTGTCTCCCACTGTTTAAATTGAGACCTTTATGAAAATGAAATAACTTAACTCGACTGAATAGAGTTCAATTTTTTTTATTATGCCAAGCTTTCAACCCATTTCTTGGGTTATCATGAGGGCGAACATTTCAAAACTTGCTGACGTAAGGGGAGCTCAACGGTATCTAGGCTACACCTTAGATGTAGTGTCTCAAGAAACAGGGAAACCTACATACCTGTAGCGTACAGTCTTTTATTGATTATTATTAGTCTTTGAGTCTTTTGTTGATTGTTGATAATATTGATTATAATTAGTTTTTGAGTCTCTTATTGATTATTGATAATATTGATCATAATTAGGGAAAGACACTAGTTAAATTTAAATTAACTAATTACAGGATTTTTAGATCTCTCAGCTATCTAGCATTTTAGATTTCATCTTTACTAGCTCGATAGTCCTTAGTGGTTCCTATGCGTGTAGCATTTGATGATTTAGGCTTCCTAGTTGGATTTTTTCCAGCCTAAAACGATTTTGTCGAGTTCATGAACTACTGTAGTGAATTTTGTAGATATTTCAACTCGTGTTGTGTTAGTCGCACCAGCATTTCATTATTACAATCTCGAGTGCCATGTCACGATCTCATTTCATTTCAGTAAGTGGAATCCCCGTCATTTCATGAAGTTGTGCAGTGTGCTGAAGCAATCCCTTGTTCTTGTGAGCAACACCAAAAACTAAGCAGAAGTTTTTGTGAAATTGAAAGTCTTGTGCGCTTTTCATTGTTACCCAATCCTTTACTTCCACTTATATCATCTGCAAACTACTTTTAAAACAACTTGAAAACCAATCATTTTACGTACAATTGTTGTAACCCATCATTCATTGTTGTACAGTCTCTTATTTCCTAGCAAAACACAGATGGTCAAAGTACTAACTTTCAAAAGTGAACAGTTTCTCACGGTTTTTGTGAGAGTCTTCATATTGTGGTGCTAACCCTTACTTCTCCCGCTGTAGAGCAACCTGAACAGTATCGTCTTAAATAATAACTCAAATATTCCCCCTAGAACAACCTGGAGAGTCTCGTCTTATCATATATTAACTCAAGTATTCCACCTAGAACAACCTTAACAGTCTCGTCTTTTATATAATAATTCAAATATTCCCCCAAGAACAACCTGAACAGTCTCGTCTTATGTAGTAACTCAAATATTCCCCCTAGAACAACCTCCTATTGGACTGGATGAAGGTGGGCGACCAGGCTTATTTGTTCTTCTTCCTTGTGTACAGGCGGTTGAGTGCTGCTGCCTTTTGCATGCTCTATTTCCTCTCATTCTTATGTCTTGTTATGATCTTGTTGATTCTATTAGCTCGTTGTCACTGCACCATTATTATTTGAGGAGTTACTAGTTTTCCTCCACTGAGGAGCATGAGTACTTCCGTTTCACAGTCTTGTTTCTACTGCATTTTACATATCGATCTGACATTCTAAAGTACGTAACACAATTTGGGACTTCACAAACAGTAAGAATAAGTTGGTCAATCTGTGATATTTCAATCATTTTCAGTTTTTTTTACGAGAAATTTAATACATTACGAAATTGGGACTGAATGAATCGAATGCGTGAAGAAAAAGTACTATGAATAAGTGAGTTTCTGTCTTCTTTTAAACAACTTATTTGACCTGCTGACAAGAGTAATGCTGCCTCCTATGACCTGTTGAAATGTTTGATATATTGCCGACCACAATACCAGTTGAAAATTACACATGAGAATTTAATTTTCAAAGAAAAATTTCGATCTTCGGTGAATGGTGATCACCCTGTTATGATCTGCTAGTGTACACGGCGATTCATATTAAGATTCGATGTTTTCCTTGAATAGATCTTCCAGATGTGGATGACACACAACTATATCCATTCTAATAGTTCCTGCGATTAAAATATTCTTCTACTGGTGCACTGGTGAAACTCGTATCATAGATTTGGTCATTAAGCATCCCGCAAATGGAATCAAAGAAGCTGTTTTTTTGTAGCAGACACCACACAAACATGTAAATTAATAAATTCACCAGGTGGATTATTAGGCAAGATAGTGGATGTTGAATATTTCACCATAGGATGATTTGCAGTGAACAAAGACTACCGTAATATAATCGACAACAACGGTAGACGATCGCTATAAATCTACGATCTTCAGTGAGGGCGGATCTGCAGTGAAGTGTGGTCACCACAAGATGATGATCTGATTTGAAAGATAACACCATCGCAATATTCAATTCTCAAATTCTTATTTTTGTTTCTATTTCTGGCACTGTAGAATCAAAGTTTTTCGAGTTTAAGTTTTTTCTGAAAATTTCTATGAAATTCTGCCTGGCTTTTCTTCTAAATTCTCCTAATATGAGGTTACTCATAAGGTGTGCTCATGATTTTTTTTAATGATTTTCATAAAAATAAAGGAAGTTTTATGCTGTGGACCAAATGCATTGTTAGATTTTTTTTGTTTAGAACCGCGTCCAACGGACAAGTTTTACAAATGTCATATCTTGTCAGAAATATATGAATAATCCATCTGCAAATCAACTGGTTACATTAAACAAGCTGTGAGACTTCTAATTTATATTGAATGATATTTTTGTTACCATGGAGTTGTGTTTTGCACATGTTATGCAAATTAAAATTAAATCACTCTGGAAGCTTACCATTTGGCATATTTGCGTTTAAAATTTACGTCACGTGACAAAAATAGTCCCAAAATAACTAACTTTTAACTTTGTAACTAGCTTAGGCCATCTTAGAGGATTAAGAGAATTTAAATCTCCAGTTCTCATTACCTGCGTTATGGGATAATTGGGTACAATCCCCTCAGGGAGATGAAACTATTTTATCTATGGGAAGTAGCTCTCCCACCAGAAAGATGCAAGGTTCCGAGCTGAAAGTTAGAATTGAAACAGAATAGGTCTTTGTTTTCTTACTGACAATCTTTTCTTGGTTCATTGCCATCCTGTTTTCAGCACCTACTTCTTCTTCTACATTTATCTTGTTTTATAAACTTAGCCCCTAATTTACTGTTTAGCTGCACAACGACCTTGTGTGGGAACACACCTTGTGCGTAGATTCCCCGTTCCCTAAATTGTATACTAAATGGGGCCATCTTCTCCTCTTGGCGATACATTTAATATGGTTAAGAATGCTTTATCTAACTCATGATCCGGTCTAATAATCTTTTTAGTTTTCCATTTTTCGCGGTCACCCACTTTGTGTTGAAGCAGCCTGGCACAACGCTGTTTTGTTTCTATTGTTCTGAACGTTTCCTTATTTATATCCTCAGTAAAATTCTAACATTTATGTACCATTTTCAGTGAGAAACTTCTTTATCCTTCAGTATTAAAATGGTGATGCTTCATTTGCATGTTTATATCAAAGACCTACAATTTCATTTCACCATCTACATTTCATCATCAATTTTGTTTTGTGATATGGGCCTAGCTTAGACTTATTTTTTTTCCTGTTAGTGTGGATCTTGCCTTGCCAAACTACTTTGAACTTTGTCTTACGCAATCTTCCAATATTTTTTAGTCAACTTGTGAATAGCTCAAGCATTCTCATGTGTTTCAGAACCAACAAAAGAGCAAGAGCGCGAGCTCGTCATCGCTGAGCAGCAGCAACAACAACCAGCAGAGCAGCAACTTGGTGCTACAGAAGCAACACAAGGAAGAAATAGATGCTCTCAAGTCGGAGCTGCAAAAGATGACGGCGGCTATAGCTGACCTGGAGCAGAAAGGCAGGGCGAGCGAACAGCAGCTCGAGGACGCGATGATGAGGGAGCACTCTATTCTCGCTGAGAAGAGGGAACAGGAGCGCAAGTTGGCTCTCCTCAACCACGAGCTCAAGGAAGCCACCAGAAAGGTGATGCTGTTAGACTAGGGTAATAAGGGGATAGTATCAGGTTAGGGGTTAGAAGTTAGAGCACCATAAAGCTGAAGTTTGAGCTCCAGAACGGTGATGTCTGACTAGGTGTAAGAAGTAAGAG
>JACJUY010003428.1:65147-83871 GCA_014220935.1 Platorchestia sp. MABIK
ATTGGTAATATTTTGTTTCTGAAGCAAATTTCCCTTGGTGGGTCTTTATGGGCGTAAACTTTGGTGCTGCTCTGTTGGATGCACGTAAGAGACTACTTGATCTAATTAGGCTTGGGTTTTGAATGTGTCTCAACGCTTTTGTCCCTAGTGTAAAAAGTGAATGTTTTTTTCAGTCAGGTGAGGAGAAGTGGATAAGGTCCAAGTATTTTACTGTTGTGGTGAATTCTTATTTTGTGATGCGCACGCAAAACTGTTGCAAACGTGTTACACTTCAAGTTTCGTGTTACGTTTCAAGTCCGCTTGAACGTGTTCAAGTGCAAGCGGTTAGGGAGGCTTGAACTGACATATGATCTAAATAATCTATAATCTTCTACTTCCTGTCAATAATAACAGTGTAGGAGCTTTAAGTTCTTTATCTGAGCTTAAGGTGACCATGTACTGACGAGACGTTTGCTTGCGCTGCGCAGGCCGAGAACGAAGCGAGCCTGAAGCGGAAGCTGGAGCAGACCCACCAGGAGGTGCGCCGCAAGCTGGAAGACGAGCAGAACCGGCGCACGCGCGACCAGCAGGCCGTGCACTCCACGGGCGACAAACTCGCCGCTCTCGAGAAGCAGGTCTGGGCTCATCGCTGCTGTGACCATGGTCCTGTGTTTTCGTGGTTCTATTCTAGTCTTGTGTTATAGTGGTCGTAGGTTCTCGTGGTCCTATTTTAGTCTTGTATTATCGTGGTTCTATTTTAGTGATGTATTAGCGTTGTTGGTACAACGATACTCGCTGTGGGTACAACGATACTCGCTGTGGGTACAACGACTTGTTAGTACAACGATATTTGTATGAGCTGTCCCCATTGCAGCTGACACTGGTGCCAGTCTAGTCTGTTGTGTATGTCAGTTACTTTTGGGTGCAAGAGCTAATATTTCGTAGTTCTACTGTGGTCTTGTGTTATCGTTGATGGTGCTAAGGTGCTCTTTCAGGAATTTTTTAGGTCCTTGTTTCTGCAAAAAGCTGGGCTCCATGTATGATTTTTTGCCTTTATTGGACCCAGAAAGAAACCAATTGGCTGTTTTTCATTGCCTGTCTACTTTCTTATGATATAGTTCGTTGTCCTCTGTGCTTCGTTTCATCTCGTCTCATAATTTATTACATCATTCAAAATTTTAATTTTTCGTTGCAAACTGAGTGATTTTGGTTGTTTTATCCTCAGAACTTTTCGTAGTCCGGCTTGCGTACCTGAGTTGATTACGTTTGGAAGTAATTACGTCTTTTTTCACATTGCTGTTTTGTCTTTTTCAGGTCATATTTGATCAAACAATTAATTTTTCTGCTGTTTCCCATCTATTCACGGGACACTAGTGTAAGAGGTATTATTGTCAGTACCATATACAGTTCTACTTTTCTGAAGGGAAAAATATAGTCCTGGTCTGCGATTCTCTGATGGTATTAAATTATTACTGAAATATAGCTATTAATTCTGTGGTAAACTCGTATCTGATTGTTTTAATGTTCATATGTTCATATGTTTTTAAAGGAACGTGGAGTAGAGTTTATAGGTTACGAAAATTGGAAGGCCATTTTTTAATGTTCTTGAAGTGATATATATAAATGTGTCGTGTGCAATTACCATAGTATCATATTTATTTATTTTTTTTTCGTAATACTTAGTTTTATCAATGGTGCTCTAACATTTATTGCGTTTTGTTGCAGTTCAAAGAAGTGCAGAGCAAGCTGAAAGCTGAGAACGAGAGCTCTGTGAAGCTGCGCAAGACCAACGCAGAGCTGAGCGTGGCTGTCAAGAGGCAGGAGGCGGTCGTTGCTGAGCATGCTGAGAAGCTCACCCAGGCACAGGTGCTGAATGAACTTAGCTGTTGTGTTTTGAATAGTTCTGGGTGCAAGTGCTGGTATAGCTTTGGGTTCTGTTGTGTACTATTCCTTTGGGTACGAGATGATACGGCTGCCGGCATTAAATCATATCCGCCGCTGTTGTGTGCCACGGGTAATAATATACTTAGCTTGAATAGTTCTGGGTGCAAGTGCTGGTATAGCTTTGGGTTCTGTTGTGTACCACTATCTGTTTGGGCACGAGATGATACGGCTGCAACTGAAATGTTCTGGGTGCAAGTGCTGTTGTAGCTGGTATAGCTTTAGGTTCCATTGTGTACCACTACCCCTTCGAGTACGAGATAATACGGCTGCTGGCTCTACGTAATCGATGCTGTGAACCAAGAGTACTTCTAGGTGCAAGGTGAAATGGCTATAGTTTTGGGTGCAATTGCTGTTGTAGCTGGTGTACGTTTAGGTTCTGTTGTGTACCACAAGCCTTTTGGGTTCAAGATGACACGGCTGCCGGCTCTAAATGCTGTTGTGTACCACGAGTTCTGGGTACAAGGTGGTATGGCGACAGGTGCTAAATAATATTCTGTACTGTTGTTTACCATGAGTAATTTTGGGTGCAAGACGATATAGGCATAGGGAATAAATAATCCTCACTCTGCGGTGTACTACGAATACTTTTGATGTGAGAAATGTTGAAAGTGACTCTGCCGTGGGTGTTGTACAAACTATACTGTTGTGTACGACAAGTACTTTTGGTTGCAAATTCTGTTGCAGCTCATCCAGCCGCATGTACTATATAGTTAAATGGTTAGTGGATGTAGGCACCAGTGCCGTTGAAACTACCACGTGTGCAGCTGCTGTATCTGTGCACTTGAGTATCAGGAGTAGCTCTGGGTACAAAGGCTACTGAAACTGACTCATGAGGCATTCTTTTGAGATGAGCTTGTGCCTAAAGCAATGTGACCTTACGCTTTACGTGTACTGGGATAGCTAGTAGGGACGTTGTTTTGAACATTGAATAGGTACGAGTTAAAATTGAGAATGCCGTTTCGCGGTTGGGGATTTCAACAGTACTGGTTTCAAGAAACAACGAAAACGCTGATTCTAATTTAGAATTTTCAATCATTCAGTTGTCAAGAAATATTGAAAACACTGTTTCTAATTTGGTGCTTCCATTAGTGCAGTTGTCAAAAATCATTGAAATTTTCAGGTAATACAATTTCTAAATCGACTCTTTATGAGTCACTGTGATTTAAAGCTTGTGAACGACAGTCTCGTTCAAGACTACGCCGACCAAAATGCGTAACTCGAAACCAAGTTACCTATTGATCTGTAAACTGGCTGCATTTAGCATGGGGAAAAATCTGATTATAAGTTCTTCATTTCATCGTCAGATGGCCCTGTACTAACTAGGTGTTTGCTTGTGCTATCATCTTCATCTGTCTAAATCTGGAAAGTAGTCATTGCGAATGAATAAAGCTGCCTTGGTACATCTGAGTTTCATTGTTATGTAGTACGAGTTGATATGAATGTAGTTGAAAATATTCATATCAACTACATTACTTATCATAATCCACGTAATGTAGTTGATATGAGGTATGTAATATTATATCTGTTGAAATGATTCCGTACTTTCTTTGCTGTAGTATATTAAGGGCTCATCTTAGTTCTCTCTTATGTGCTGTTCAATATATCTCTTTTAAATAGTACAAAAATAATTCTTGTACGCTATAAATGTTTTCTTTTCGTGGGTAGAATAAAATCAATCGATGACCCTCTTTACTGTTCGAGTACATTTCTTCTGGCACATTTACTTTAAAAGGTGCCTTCATGATTTGTTTTTTGCACTTCTGGTAAACTTTTATTGCTTCATTTTTGTATGTCTGGTAAAGTTTAACTATTGTTTCATTTTTGCTTTTCTGGTAAAGTTTGATTGTTGTTAAATTTTTTGCACATCTGGTGAAGTTTACTTGTTGTTCCATTTTTTGCAAGTCTGGTAAACTTGTATTGTTGACCAGGCTGCTCGGGACGCGTTGGAGCGAGAGGTGCTCACCCTGAGCTCAGAGCTGGAGCAGCTGCGTGCAGGCAAGCGGCAGCAAGGCGACCTCGTCGAGAAGAGCGAGGCGCGCTGCAGGGGTCTGCAAGAGAAGGTGGCGTACCTAAACGATCTTAATTCTAAGCCTTGTCATTGGAAACCAAAAAAAAATGAAATGAAACATAAACCCTTAACTGCCCAAATTTTTTCTAAGATTCCCAATAACACACTCGCTATTATTAGACTGACGCTGGCATCAGGTTATCACCAATACCAGAATGGGAACGGAACTGCGTCAAGCATTTTCTTTGTTTGGCATCCCCGCCTGAGTCCACGTTCATGGGCTCACACTAGTGCTGCTCGACCTGGATTGTGTTCTCGTGGTATACTAAAGCTGTTGCAGCTACAAACCCCAGCTAACAGCTCAAGTTGTTTGAAAAACATACCGCATGTTATTGCGCTGTTTTTAAAATATGTCACAAGTGTAATTTATAATACGCATTCTTCTGAATTTCAATTATCGAAAATATTTGTGTTTTATGGATTCTGCTCGTTTGAAGTGTGCCAAACATACATGGAGTGAATCATTATGATATTTCAAGTTGCCTCACTTCTTCAACTCAGGAAACATAGTTTTAGCTTTTATGAATGTTGGCTTGACGGTGTTTCAAAGTGTTTTATTCTTCTCAAGCAAAAAAGTATGATTTTATGTAAGAGCCCAAGAGTTTTTAATTTTTAGTCACGAGTTTTGTAGGAATAACATCAATTCCATCGTAAAGTCTCAATAACCACTGACTGCACGGTATATCACAAAAAATATTTAATTTCAAATTCTGCTCCAATATTTCTGCGTAGTTTTCAAACGTAATTTGAGTAGTTTTGGTGACTTGTTATATCAATGATTTATTTAAAGTAACCACCTGAATTTAGCATATAAGATCTCTCATTGCTAATGACGAGACTGATGCATGTTCATTTTTAACATGTGGATTCTATTTGAATTTTGCTGCTTAGCCTTTTTTGGCTGTTCATGCAGTGATTTTTTCTTGGGATTATACCTTAGGATTCGTTTTATTCGCTCAAATCAGGTTAATTTTCTTAAACCCCTGAGCAAATACCCAGTGAATAACTGTAAGCTAGAGTTTGCACTTGATATCAAGTGAATCTGCATCAAATCATTAAGAACTTGAATCCGTTTAATTAACTCTATTTTAGTTTTTTGCATTTGAAATTTAGTAGCTTAAAGGATTTTTAATTTCTTAGTCCCACTGTGTCCTGTATTTAGCCAGTTGTTACCTATAGGTTCTGAATTTTGTTGTCATTATTGTATGTAGGGAAGACCAATGCTTAGTTAGGTTCCTTGTTGAATGCTCAAGTTGAATTAATAGAGACTATTTTAAGTTTAAAACGATGTGAGGAAGAATTTCAAGTTAAAGCCTAAAAAATCATTTAATTTTTCCATTAGTTTCCTGTAATAAACAGCTTGACGAATTTAAAAAAATTCACTCAAATACCT
Organism: Platorchestia sp. MABIK; assembly: GCA_014220935.1. Taxonomy (NCBI): domain Eukaryota; kingdom Metazoa; phylum Arthropoda; class Malacostraca; order Amphipoda; family Talitridae; genus Platorchestia; species Platorchestia sp. MABIK. The sequence goes on from JACJUY010003428.1 coordinate 70,532, forward strand.
CTCCTGCAACAAACAGCTGGACGAATCTGTGGCTCGCGAGAGCTCTCTGCAGCAAGAGTCTGACAGACTCCACGAGCGCCTCAACCACCTCGAGAAGGAGAAAACTTCACTTGAAATAGAACTGAAGGCCGCCAGCACACAGTATGACCAGGAGCTGAAGCAGTTGCAAGAATCGGCGGCTTCTTCTGCCGCTGCCGCCGCGGCTGCTGCTGCTGCCGCTGCGGCGCACACATCCTCACCTCACCAAATCCGGAGCGGCACTGCCTCATCGGTGGTCAACAACAACAGATCAGGCAGCACCAGCCCTATGCATTCGGAACAAAGTTCTAAAGCTCTTGCAGGTAGTTGTCAATATTTTTTTCAATGGGTTTTCAAATAACAGGGTTCCTAATTATTATAATTATCATGATTATTTCTGCTTCAGAGGTATGCCTATGCTTCGTTTTTTTTTTTTGGTGAACTTTAAATGGTAGCAACATGAAACACCTCGTGAAAACATGTTGGCTGATAAAAAGTATAATGAGCTAAACTTTTAAGTTTTGGGTCATCTCTTCTCTGATTAGCACTACATCAAAGCTTTGCGTTTCCCCTCATCACCTAGTTAACCAAACGAAGCTTTGCATTTTCCTTGAACAACATCAAAGCTTTGCATTTCCCTTGAACAACATCAAAGCATTGCATTTCCCCTCATCACCTAGGTGACCAAATAAAGCTTTGCATTTCCCTTGAACAACATAAAAGCTTTGCGTCTCCTCACAGCTGTGCAGGAGCGACTGGCAGCAGAGAAAGCAAAGCGCATCGCTGCAGAGTCGTCAGTGCAAGAGAAGGAGCGCCAGTTGTCGCTGCTCAGCGTCGACTACCGCCAGCTGCACACCCAGCACTCCAAGGTCGAGGCGGACAAGAGGCAGGAGATCGAGAAAGTCAAAGGCCTTCAGAAGCAAATTGAACTCGAACAGGACAAGCGAAATCAGCTTCTCACTGATCTCCAGAGCGCCAATTCTGAGGTGCGATTGTGTTCGTAACATCGTTGATGCTGTGTGGTAAATTTGAAATTTATTGATTTGTTTTTTTTTTGCTGAAATTAATTTTTATTTAGTTTAGGTTGAGAGAATGTATTTTTTATTTTTTCTGATCTTTTCCTGAAAAAATAGGATCATCCTTTGTACAACGGATCTGACACTGTGACGATTATCCATTGAAGTTTCTAAGTACATTGAAATTCGTTTATATATTCCGCTCTCAAGTCCTAATGAAGGCCTAAGAGATATCTTCGGAAATGGTTCATTCCGAATTCTTTTGATTTTGATCAGCTGCCTTACAATTAGTCAAGTGGATTATCTATCGATTTAATTTCTAGCCGAGTTCATTGTTTTCATTTTTTATGAGTGCTGTCATATTCAGTAGAGTTGATTCATTTTTAAAAAGTTTTCAGCCCTGTTTTCTCCAGCTAAATTTGTTACTTATATAAAGACATTTAGAGCATTGTCATCTTAATATGTCAATTCTATTTGTACCAGGATATCCTGAGCGGTGTAACCTCAAGCTAAATTTATTATCTTCATCAAGATACATTGAGCTCTGTCATTTTCAATTGAGTTTACGAGTTGTACGGAGATATTGCGATAGCTGATCTCACGGTTCCCTGTTTACAGCTGTCAATGGCGCGTAACCGAGAGCGGCAAGCGCTGCGTCAGATGGAGGCGGCGGCAGAGTCGCGCGAGGCCCTAGAGGAGGAGGTGCACAAGCTCCGCACCGGCATGAGTGTTGACGCCGTGCAGATGAAGGAACTCCAAGACTCCCTCGAGACAGAATCACAGTTCACCTCCCTCTACAAGACCCAAGTGAAAGAACTCAATGAAGAAATCGAGGATAAGAGACGCATCATTGCCGACCTTGAGAAGGATATTAAAAAATATCAAGATGAGGTAAAGTCAAAATGTGGAAGTCAAATTGAGGAAAGTTAGGATGAGTGAGGTAGAATGAATTGAAGTAAAAATTGGACGGTTTTGATCGAATAAAGGTTTATAGAACAAATGCTTGATGGGGGAAGGTAAAAAGGGAGTATGTATACGCCTAAAGTAACTGATGGTTAAATGCTATTCTTGAAATATTTTGGTGATATTTTAAGCAAGTAAAATCACTCATAAGCGAAATGTAAAATAAATAATTGGAATATGCAAATGCATACATTTGCAAGTGAGAGTACTTAGTTGATCTTTCATGTACTGTATAACAGTATTTCTGCATTCATTGACAAGTTAACCATTCTTACAATGCATAAATTTTCATGACATACCACGTTGAAAGCTGACGTAAGTTTTATCCTCTAAATCGTAATGTGTTGGGAACCTAAGTGTACGGAATGATACGCAGGTGACAAACAGCAACAGCAGAGCGGACAGCGAGGCCAACGCTCGCCAGAACGCGGAAGAGAAGGTGGCGGAGCTGGAGAAGGAGCGCACTATGCGGGAACTGGAAGTGCAGGAACTCATCAGCAAGCACGCTGTGGAGCAGTCCAAGCTCAAAGCTTCCCTTACCACTGTAAGTCCTGCGCTTGTGTTAGCGATGTTCTATGTTGCGCCATTTACTCCACTTCTTTGATTTGTATTTTGTAAATTCATTGGAAGTTACTGGCAAATTTTTGATGTTGGTCATAGTTTCCTCTCAAGGGGGACACAAGTATTATATGTTTGGGAATTAGCATTCCCAAGAGAGACGTGTTAGGACCTGAGGTGGAGGTTAAGAAGGTTTACTTGTGTTGACACAGATTAGGCTTTTGCTTTGTTGTGGACTTTGGTTTTTGGTTAATTGATGTCCTTTTTTTCATCGCGTTGATTTCTTCTTCAACTTTTAACTTGTTTCATAAACTTCTTTCCATCTTGCTGTTTCTATGCAAATAGTGTGTGGGCACATCTTGTTCATAGATTCCTCATTCCCTATTATGACATACTAAATGGTGCCTTCCTCCTCTCTTCCTTGGGAACACCTTTGTTGTGGACAGGGAGGCTTAAAATAATTTGTGATTTAGTCAGTAATCTGTGAGCTGTGTTCTTTCAGTTTCATTACAACGTAAACCTATCAAACGCTCCGAAGTTGTTCAATATTTCATGAAATATTTGCGCTTGTGATATTTTTATAACGTAGTCATAATGTTTCTGTAACATAGTTTGAAGAAGTTGTGAGCTTTAGATCAAGCCAACTAAATAGAAAGGTTTGAATATATCCCTTAATTATTAATATTTTATATTAAATTATTTTGTGCTCTAAAGTTTGCTGGTGATAGTTCATTCCTTAGAACAAGTCGGGTCGTTCTAAACTGAATGTAACATTTTATCATTTGGGTTCCAGGCACAAGAGCGTGAACAGGAGCTCACCAAATCTTTGGAGACCCGAAAACAAGAGTTGGACGAGCTCAACTCCACCCTACAGAGCACGGGACAAGGTAAGCTGGTCGGTGGGGTTTTGGCGCGACAGTTTAGCAATTTGCATGAAGACCCTCAATTGAAAATTCAAAAATTTTGTCCTCTGTCTAGAGGTTGCTTGCCGAATGATATCTTCGTGTCCTTTACTCACAACTGTTGTTGCTTATGTTTGTAAGAAGGATACAGCTCACCTATTCGTTTTAAGTGTATTGTGAAACTGAAGTATTGTAATGAAATGTGCAGTATGTTTAAAATGAAGTTGTAATTTACTAATTCCCCATGAAAGCAAGTTTGAGGAAATTTCAGTCGTTCATGTGATGGTTTATTTCTTTGTGCTGTTTCATTCAGGAGCTAGAAACATCTAAGGCACTGAAAAATGGTACGTAAATACATTTATAACATTCTAGATGCGGATATTTGGCGTGCCGCTTATTTTGATGACGATTTTGAGGGTTTATCATAGCTCTATCTCTTGCACTCATGAACGTCTGACAACATTTTTCTCATTGACGGCCTTTGAAAATCCGAGAATTGTTCATCGAGATTTTTTCTCTGTTGTGAATTTTTAAAAATTGTTACTATTTGTAACAACAATTATTTGTTAAAAACTATGAGTTCCTAGGTACTAATATAACTTCGCAATTTCCACAGAAATGAATTCCAGGGAAGAACAGTTCAATTCAGACTCAGAAAAGCTGCAGAAACAGTTGGAGACGGAGCGAATACTCAAGATGCAGGCGGTCAATAAGCTGGCCGAGGTCATGGCTAGGAAAGACACTGCACTCAACAACAAGAAGAGTGGTGGTACCAAAGAGTCCTGGAACACTAACCTTAAGAAGAGAGATAAGGAGTACCGTAAGCTCAACATGGACCTTCATACTGTGAGTGCTGGTTGCACGTGTTGAGGTGTGAGCTAGGCTAACTTGATTGCACATTGAAGTATTGATATAAAGTATGAAATGTGAACATTCAGTAGCTGGTATCTACCGCAAGAATAATTCAAGTCTTCAGTCAATCATGAGTTATTTTTTTTTTTGGTTTTCTAAAATGTTCATAGAGCGCATGATTGGAGGTAAAGCTAGTTTTTTAATTTACCTTGCAATAGTAAGGAGACTGTGTAAACCTAAGTGTTGATTTCATGGTGCGTACAAACATTCTTAATTTCACGAGTGGTGCTTTTTATGTTGCTTTCTGGTGCTTCCTGTTATGTTTTGCACAATAGTTAACAAGTTTCGTTAGCAGTTGGTCGTAAGTTTTTAGCTTTGCAAAAGTGTGCTCAAAAGGAATAAATAGAGAAGAAGCATAGAATTCCAAAGCTTCAAGGGCGTTTTCAGGAAGCTGAAAGCTGTGTCATTGAAGTATTTTATCATCTCACCAAATAACTAAATTCCATCACTACACAAGGACACACTACGTTATTTTCTAACTAGCCAATGCCCTGTTTGTATTTAGGAGCGTGAAAAATTCAACGCTGCAATGTCGAAGCACCAGAAGGAACTGCAAGAGCAGGCTGGCCTTTTGTATGAGGAGTCCCAAGCAAAGTTGAGACTACAGATGGAGGTGGACGCCAAAGACAGCGAGATAGAGATGCTGCACAAGCGACTGGCATCCCTCACTGCAGACACTGCCAGCGTTTCCAGCATTGCCGAGAATGATCATGATGAAATGAGTATGTTGTGACCTCAAATCCTTGCTTTCTGCATCTTCTCTCTAGTGTTTGATATTTTGTTTCATTAATCTGCAAGTGTAGTTTTTGTGACGAGAGACTAGCTTCGTCCTTCTCAGGTTTAAAGCCTTGTGAATTTATGGCAAAAGCATCACTGGGCTTTGGTTTTGCAGGAATATCTGGAGTAAAAAATCTATGTGGAAAAGTCATGGTGGAATGGAGTTGAAAAATTGTTCACTGTATAGAAAGTACTGTATAATTTGAAAATATTTTTAGAATATAAAGAATAGCTTCTTCCCAGCCTAAAATAACTTTAATTTCTAGAACCATAAGTTGAGGCTCATCCTAATGCTGAGGAGACTAACACTTTCCTCGCTTTTGGTTACAGACTCTCGCTTGGAAGGCTGGTTGTCGTTGCCCAATAAACAAAACATCCGCAAGCACGGCTGGAAGAAGCAGTACGTGGTGGTGTCGTCACGCAAAATCATATTTTACAACTCGGAGAGCGACATGCTCAACTCCGACCCAGTTCTCATCTTAGACTTGTCAAAGCTGTTCCATGTGCGCTCTGTCACTCAGGGAGACGTTATCAGAGCTGATGCTAAGGACATACCCAGAATATTTCAGGTGAGGAGAAAATCTTTCAGTAATGTTTACATTAACTTATGATTCAGATCTAGGAATATTTATTTGGTTTCTGGTCGAGGGAAGGAAATGGGAATTTTTACTTGTGGATATAACGTGTTGGGGTGCGTGTTTAGCATTGATAGATTATAATTTACTATGTGCTACATTTAATGAGCAAGGATAATTCATAGCCATAAGACGTGTAAATTTTGAGCAGTTATTTTTCATTGAACACATCTCTCAAATTTTTCCCTGGAGAGGCAAGCTATTTTCTGAGATTTAACAGGAAGCCGCGCAGTAACGCTCTATAGAGGGGCGTGATACCGTCTTGAAAGGTTGTAGATGAGACTGCAATATGGCCGGACGCGCTGCGTTGGTACCTCGGGGGTATCAGCGTGGGTAAGGCGTCCGGCCATAATGGGTGGGCAGCTGAAACCCCCTACGGGGTTTGGCTGCCCAGTGTGTTCGAATGTACTGTAGTATGTACAAAATTTCAATGGCGAGAAAAGTATAATCTTGAGTTGTAATTATAACCGTGATCGTATAATTTTTGATGTCCAAATAATGTTGATGTCCATCTTACGTGGTAAGTCGGAAAAGCCTGATACTGATTAAATCATGTGACCTTCGGTGCGATATAGTTCGAATAACTGAAGCGCTAGCAAACCCATGTTACTACTACTACTCTCAAATTTTTCAGATCCTTATTCTTATTATTGACCACAACCACACTCAGGGTGATGCTTTCTTGTGACTCACATTTCCAAGGAAAATGTGATAATCAATTGAAGTAATCGTTTTATATTATTGACCGACATTTCCAAGGAGAACATGAAAATCAATTGAATTAATGGTTTTAAATTATTAAAACATTTCCAAGAGAACATAAAAATCAATAGAAGTAATGGTTTTAAATTATTAACTAACATTTCGAAGGAGAACATCAAAATGAATCGAAGTAATGATTTTAAATGATCACAGTTGCTGTACGCTGGCGAGGGCGAGAGCCGCAAGCCAGGCGCGGACGGTGCTAACCCTCTGGATGTGTCGGCGATGGGCGCCGCAGCGAGCACGGCTGTGGGCAACATCGTGCACAAGGGCCACGAGTTCTGCCCCCTCACTTTCCACATGCCCACCGTGTGCGACATGTGCCAGCGGAACCTCTCTGCTGTCTTTAAACCCCCTCCTGCCCTCGAGTGTAGACGTGAGTTCTGCGGATATTGTCTTTTCTCTGCACTCTATGTGGGAAGTTAGCTTTAAACCTGTCTCTTGTTTTCGTGTGTAGACGAAAGTCCTGTAAATATGGCTTTCTCATGCTCTTCTCGGAAGAAAGCTGTTAGTTGGTCTTTCATTCATTTGTCTTTTGAGTGCTGGAGAGAGGTATTGGCTTGCTCAGTTTTTTCTATCTAAAAATTTTTTCATTGCTCAGTCAAATTTTATTACGTGTGGCCTTTGTTCCTTATTGGTTCTCTTCCTCAGCAAGAAATCTTGACTGAAAGTGCAAGTACAGTTTACTTGGGACAGAATCAATTACAAAACGGGATTTTCTTGTGACAGTAGTTTTATCTTTAGATAGTTGTACCTCTCATTTGTTTCTTGTGTTGTTGCTGATGAAAGTACAAAACGATTATTAAAACGGTAATAGGTTACTTTTAAATTTCCTTCCAATATCCCGACTTGATGTTTTGTTTCAACTAAGGTACGAGTTCTGATGAGATGTATTCTGAATCAATTATTTTTTCAAATATTTTTTTATGCACCTGTATTTTCAAAAGGATCTCTACTGTAGTGCAATGAAAATAAAGATCCTTGTACTCACAGTTAGGTACGGTACGAGTTACAATTATAATCTTTCAGTGACGTTTAAATTAACTTGTGATTCAGATCTGGAAAAATGACAGTTAGGGTCCCCCTTGATTTTGACACTCACAAAAAACTATCGTTCTAATTAACCATGATTGTGATCAGACAGAATGACCCTTGGTTCAGACGAGAGAGACAGGTTCTAATAATCCATGATTCAGGTGAGAGAGCAAAACGACCAATCTAATTGGACTAGTTAGTAATTAATTCCTTGATGCAGGGTGCCGGTATAAGATCCACCGGGAGCATTTCGACAAAAGCGAGCTCACCATCGCAGCCTGCAAAGTGGGTCAGGACATGCACACTGCTAAAGAGATGCTGCTTCTGGCGCCTACCGTCGAGCAACAGAAGGTCAGAGTGTGCCGAGCAGAATTGAGTGACAAGGCCTCTGCTTGTTTTCTTCAGGCACAAGTTATCGTTTTTAAATCTTGAGTTTAGTGATGAATGTAATCCTCTTTGGTGGTTTGCTTCTGTATACTTGGATACATACGTTGGAAAAAAAGTAGCGCACATAATTTTTGGCTTGAAAACTCTGCTGAATTGCTGTGTAGTTTTTAAAATTTCACGTGTCTAACATTGTGATATATTTGCTCTTTAGATGCGTTAGAATCGCCATAAATTTTAAATATACACATGAGGGATTTTATATTATCCAGCATTTGCTTTTTAGTCATAAAAACTGAATTGTCTCATTCGCTTATGTACCTGCCATTGGTTCTGTTCACTGAAATATATATTCAGGATCAAATCGTCGAAAAATCGGCGTTATAATAATGAGTTTCACCATGCACCAATTTCTGACAGTAATAATTTTGAAGAAGGGCAAGTAAAACACGTTTGTAGTTTATTTGATCGACTCAGATGATAAGTTAATGAACTCAATGTAGACAAGGTCACTTGAGAAAATGCTGAACTGGTTCAGGAATGTACTTTGAACGTTTGAACGTTTTGAACGTTTCTTTACTATTTTGATGTCACTAGATATCGATGGATCAGTGTATTTGAACTTATTTTGAGCAGGGGGTAAGCCACCAAAATGTAACGATTCTTACGCCTTACTTACTGTTCGTTTATTTTAAATCATGTAAATCCCACCAAAAGGTGTTTCATACATGGCGTTAAATCGTGTTCTTAAAAGAAGTTCGCTTCTATGCACGTGGGTAGGCGGTAAGGCTATCTAATTTGTGAACGCGCAGCATTAAAATATATTACTGGTGGGAGCTTTCTTTCACTGACGTGAGTGATGACCAAGTTATAAACACGGTATTAAATCATGTTGTTGGAAGAAACTTTGTTTCACAGACGTTGGTGATGGGGTTGTACAAGTTATAAACACGGTATTAAATCATGTTGTTGAAAGAAACTTTGTTTCACAGACGTGGGTGATGAGGCTGTCCAAGACCATCGCGAAGTCAGGCTACAAAGCCAACAATGCTGCGGGTCCTGACGGCGCCAGAATATCGCCAAGGTAAAACTTTCTTTTGTTTTCAGTAGCTTTTTTTTTCTCATATCCTTCCTGAACATTTTTTGTAGTCTCATTTCAACTCTTGACCCTTTAACGCCCTAGAGGACTCACCCTTTAACGCCCCAGAGGACTACACGGTCGTCTCTCGAAAATGGGCTCCATGTATTGTATTTCTCTTTAAATATTTACTCTCATGTGTTCTTCGAAGTTCACTGCCGAGTGGCTGTTTTTTTCCTCATCCTGTTATTGGTGATTACCTGATGCTTGTGCCACTTTAATGATAGTGTCTAATAACGGTAGTGTGAGTACAAAAAATGCTGACGGTGAAGGGTTAATAGCATTCCAGGAAACAGACTCCTGACTTTTTAAAGATAATTTATCACTTCGCCAATGATTACTCATTTTTCTACTATTCTCGATAATTTAATGAAAGGAAGCTTTTCTTCCTGTGCCAGTAATCACACGAAAGACTGTAAAAGTTATGAACTTCATGTTACCAGCCACTTTTGAACATCTTCAATGTTACCTTCAAATAATGGGAAGGTAGCTTTTTTCTTCTTCTTTGTTCCTGCCACGTATTATAATACATCTGTCGGGCTATTCAAATGACGAAGTGGGTATTGTATAAGTGGTCACTTCCTCATTTCATTTGTATGATGAACTCGTGTTAAATTCATGTCTGTTTAAGTGTGTACCGGGTCATGAGACGAGTATTTGCACAATTCTAATTTTAACGTTGTAGGAAAATTTCAGAATCCGGTTTGGGAGTTCGAAAGCAATTTTGAAAATAGCAAACATTAACTGGATCGTGCCTTCGTTTAGCTTTGAGTATTTATGAAAATTGAGTTTGTGACCACTGGTCGGTCAGCAGTAAAATGAAAATTTCGTCAGTGTACCACCGGTGGCTCACATGCCATTCAGTTCATCTACTTATGCCATTCGTACATGTGATAAACTTTACTCTGTTAATAATAAAAAGCTGCAGCATCACTGTCTAGCTTATCACATAACTGCGAATTTTACTTGAATTTTCTGGATGATTTTATTCAGTATATTTCAGTTCGAATGTGCTAGCAATTTCATTGCAGGTAAGAAACCGTGTGATTTTGTGTGAGGCGAGATTACGCTAGCTGCGATATTAAATAGTACTACTTCAAAGAAATTTTTGTTTTAGAGTAATTTTAGAAATTGTCAACGGAGTTGATGATTTAAACACTGATCACCGACCACGTTACTTACTAATTTTTTTTTACTTTTCATTCTTGCGTTAATGGAAATAGTTAATCAAATTCACTCCAATGAAAGTTATATAGTTTGAACATTTAGAACTTTAATATTCCATCAGCTGCTTTTGAGCTTTATGTAATCGGTTTTCCAGGATTAAAGGCTTTGTTCTTCGTTTTTAATGGAACAGATATATGCCTACTAGTTGCTACGCTAGTTCCAAATAGCTGCGGATAGTCTATCCACGCCATACGAGTTTTTTTGATTGTCGCAGCTCATGTGTAGCTATATGTTTCATTTAGGCTATTTCCGATTCAGTTTACGTAAAAGTTGTCTCTTAACAGTATGACCTGTCATTCATTAGTTCTCATAATTATTTTTGAGAGCACCTATACATTTATTGTTCAGTGAATCCAATTCTATTTTCACGGAGGAGAAGGAAATTAGAAGCTTTGCTGTCCATTTTCATTCATGTTCCGGAACCTTTGGCAAACGTGAATTGGCTTGTGTGGTATGTCTTTGAGTTGTGTTGACATTTATATAAGTTAACCTTTATTTAATAATAGCCGTGAATCTCAATTTGAGTGACCTATGGGTGCTGTTCAAGACGTGGGAAAGAAATTGTGCTCCATTTTCATGTGGTTGGTGAAAATAATATCGAGGTGTACGAAAAAAGTGCCGTGGCCTCTGGATGAAATATCCTGTGTTTTGAGTTAGTTAACTTCTCGATGTTCTTATTAGTGAATTTTTGTATTTTATTATTTAAGAGCATCTAATTTCCAGCATGAGTGTCTGTATTGTGTATTGTCTCAGTGTTTGAATCTTTCAGAGATACAAAATGGCTCCCAAATACTTCATACTGTGCCATTTATTCTTCTGCACTATTATTGAAATTTTTTTTTCTCACAAGTGAGTAACCATAACCGGTGCTCCACCTACTCCTATATTTCAGTCACTCTAACCTTAAATTTTTTGTCGCTGTTGATTAATTATTCCGCTAACTAGGGTAGTCTTGTGGAATCAAGTGACTCAAATTTTTAATTAGAATCATAAATTTTGGTGCCATCTCTCTGATATTGGAGAGTAGGTCGACCATGAGTCGTAACACTCACATGGCGGCTGTATGAAGCATTGACGCATTAAACTGGCCTGTGGGCCTGAGAAAGCAAGGCTTCCATCTGAGGCGCACTTAAAGAGCAGTGGCTGATTAACCTCTCTTAAGCTGCAGGTGCAACTGACGGCTATCTACATAGAATTGTCTCCAGTGCTATTCAGGACTCATCTGCTGTTATAACTACCTGAATGCCTAACATGAGTTATGTTTTCTCTAATTCATCAAGTTTCCGCGTCATCAACCAGTTGATTAATCGCATTCTCATTCCAATTTCTTTTCGAACTCTTACAACAAAACGCTTCAATCCTTTCATTTCAAAGACTTTTTGCTAAATTCTATACCACATTCTTTTCTTCATCATTACAGTTGCTAAAATTAAGAGCCTTGACTAGTTCAAAGATCTCATTTCAGTTTAGTCACACACTTATATCTTCACAGTTATTCTTCTGAGGGTTTGTAACGTTTCGTTTCATTCACTATTTCATTGCTCGTAATCGCTTCCTCATTTAACGCGCTCGGCTGTCACGTGATTTAGAACAACCATCCTTCATTCTTGGATCATGAACTCTTCTGATGCCCTTGTTGCTAAAATTAATTTGGTGGCACCTGAATCAGGAACGAACTCAGCTGCGCATGTCTTGTTTTTTCCCTCCTTCATTGCTAGGCATATCATTTGCCTTCTTTTCGAACATTTGAATGCACACATTACTGTTTGATTTCAATATGAAAATGATAATCAAACGTCAATTTATGTTCTCTCTCCAAACATTCACACGGTGTGGTTTCGTGGAACTAATCGTTGATAATCCGTGTTCAGTTTCTCTATTATATTTCCAGAGTGATTTGTCGATATGTCATGTCTCTTATTTTAAGCTTGCATTCTTGTACCATGGTAGATGTTACCGCCTTTCAAAGTAGTATCAGTGTTCGTTTATGAACTGTAAATAACAAACCATTGTTCTTTTGTTCTTTTTTACTTCAATTCAGTATGTTTCATTTAATCTAATTTCATGCTTGTGAAGAGTTTTCGGTTCTTCATGTTTTTCTTTATTTTGATCGCAATTTTTTCACCCATAATCTGTCCTGTTTTTCAGCACCTACTACTCTCTTAAACTTGAATCTAGTTTCACGAACTATTTTCTTAACTTGCTGTTTCTATGCGCCTTGTGCATAGATTCCACGTTGCCTTAACTTCATACAAAGAGGTGCCTTCCTCCTTCCTCTCTTTGGAACATTTTCGCAGTTAGGAAGGCTTCAACTAACATCTTATCTAACTCCTGTAATCTTTCCTGCCTGTTTCAACCTTATTCCTGAGCCCACCCGTTTTATGAATCGGAGCACAGTAATCATGTCAATTTTGTTTGCTGCCATATTGTCGCTCAAATCTCTCAGACTTCTTCCATACTTTAATTTTGTTTAACAGCTTTGTAGTTCTCAAATCTCATAATGTTGCTTGCAAAGCTCATTAGTTCCTCTAGATTTCAGCTAACGAGCAATCACGAAGCCATGCATTCAAACCTTGTTTTTAGCAGCGAAAATTTCATAATCTTCTTGGTATTAGCTATTCTGATTGAACCGATTAATTTATTAAACATAATATTCTTTTACGCGACTATTTCTTACTTCAGTTAAATGGAAACTAAATCAGTTTTTTTCGTGCCCTTGGCTTTTGTTCGAAATAAATCCTCCGGTAAAACTTAAAATGATTGAAATGGAAATTGGATGCTTCCTCGTGCTCCATCACGAGTAACTCATAATGTGATGGCTTCTAATGTTCATTGCTATCAGTAAAATTGCTCTTGATCGAATTTGCGAAACATTTTACTCTATTTCAATGTACGGCACGAAATAGCGCATTACCACTGGCTTGAGTCTTCTGCTCACTAGTCTTATTTTAACTGTTGGGTGTGTGTTACGATGCACAGAACGTCAGGTGTTGGTGTCTCGGGCGTCCCTAGA
>JACJUY010003429.1:17810-30889 GCA_014220935.1 Platorchestia sp. MABIK
CAAAAGGAAGTGCCTAAGTGTGAGATGTTCTATGATGGTAGTTTTGGTAGCCAGCTCTTGTTTGCTGGGAGGTGTAAGTCATTGGCGTGAATAGGCGTACATGGAAGTGGAATGAGAATAATAATAGATTGTGTCGGCAGTGTGATAGGGGAGTGGAAGAAACAATTGAGCATTTTGTGCTGGAATGTAGTAAGTATGAATAAGAGAGTAAGTTTCATGAATGTGGTGTTTGAGCAGTATGGAGAGAATGAGTGGTATGCCAGATGTGCTGAAGATGATTGTGGTATGCGTTGTATTGTTGGATTAGATCATGAGTGTAATTTGAGTGTCATTGAAGCTATGAAAGTTTTCCTTGCACGTGCCTGGAGTAAAAGACAGTGACTGGAATGAGCCAGTCATGTAGAGTGGGCTGTAATGACCCACCATGCACGGAGATGGTGTCTTGACGTACTGGTTATCCCAGTGATGCCGTCTAATGGGAGTTTGTGGCAAGGATTGGTGGATCCTGAGTAGTTTAGTGGACGAGTCTGGTACGCAGGTGCTGAACTCTTTTTTTTGTGTGTGTGAGTAGTGAGGAGGGAATTGCAGGTCGTTACAAAGGCCCCTACACTGTCGGCCCTCAATTTCAAGTTCAAGTTCCAATATCCTTGGCATTTTTATGTTCCGTAATATGTTCTGACCTTCTTCAGTAACTACTACTTGTCCGAGCCATGTTGAAATAGGTTACAGTAAGTATCACATTTACAATTTTGTTCCCAGTCCTATATGTTGCTACAAATACTGCTAATAGGGCCACAGTTCCTCTTTGCAGTCAATGTAGCAAGAAAGGCCACAGTAGATGCACATGCTCTGAAACTGGATTTTGCATGAATTGCAAAGGCAATCACAATGCTCTGTTTAAAGATTGTCCTAGCTACCTACAAGAAAAAGTGATCTGCAAGCACTCAGTTAAAAACAATGGATCCTTCAATACTGCCAGACAACAACTGAAAGCCAATCCTACTGATCCTTAGAATGCCTATCTAAAACATACTTCACCTTCAATTCACTCTGCTGAAAGCTTCCCTACTTTATGCACTTGTGTAACACTTGCTTACTAATTAAATAAAAAAACACAGAAAGAATATATTACAACAGAAATAAACAGGTTTGCCCTTCCAATCAGTCACCCTCAAATGGCCTCAATTGCTCTTAATAGCATGGACCTTTCTCAATGGATCACACAAGGTCAATAAACTTCTAATAATTCAGCAAGGCCTTCAAGACAGGTTGACCCAAAGACCACTTTTGTTAATGAAATATTGGATCCCTCTCTGCCCACATTGCAAAGTGTTAGCCCATGCTCTACACGAACCTTACCCATCACTGTTTAATAACCACTCAGTGTCCAGAAAGAGTAACAAGAGCTGCAAAATTGCAGCTAACTGTCCATCTGCAAGTGTCCTCCCACTAGCTGCTTGCTATATTGTCAGCTTTATCTAAGCTTCTCGTAACTCCTTCTCTGAACCAAAAATATAGAAAGCCTTATAGAAATTGTTACATGCTTCAATGTTAAATCAGCTCTCTCCAAAGACTTCCCTCCAGAACAACTAATTTTGTTCCTGGAATACCTGGGCTTCACAGCTGCAAATTAGCTGTGCATCAATCTTCTGTGAACAAGGCCCCTATGCCTCTGAAGGCTGGGTGCCTAATTCTATAAGTAAATTATGCTACCATCCTCTGTGCGGTAAATGCCACACAACTAAGGAAGTTATCTGCATCACATTTAAATACCATGTACTGAAAAATGTGAAATTGATATGATGGCTGAGTAGCATGTAACTTATGAGCTTTATTTCAGCCAAGGTAATCTGTTGTGTCAAACTGTAAGGAAAGAATGATTTGTAAACCAGAATAAAGAAAGAATAATTTGTAACCAGAATAAAGAAACAATAATTTGTTAACCAGAATAAAGAAACAATAATTTGTTAACCAGAATAAAGAAACAATAATTTGCTAACCAGAATAAAGAAAGAATAATTTGTTAATGAAACATCTTGTCTAGATTATTTTCCATTTTTATTTTGATATGTTTACAAAATCAATCATTCTTCCATTAGCCAAGGATCTTCTATCAACTAACATAATGATTTAAAGCAAATTATTGGCATCAACTTTTTGAAAATAGTATGTAAAAGGCAGTAATCTTGTGTGTATACTGCAATCAAAGTGCTCATTGGTTTGTTTGAGCATAGCCAAGCTTAGATTGTTCTTACCAACCATATTGTAGTCGGTATTTCTTCAAGACTTTTTCTAAGATGACCACAAGCAGTAGTCGAAGGATGTATCAGGATGTAAATATTATCAACCTTGTATAAGTTATTGACTTGAATTATTGTTCTTGTTATCTTGCTTGCAGTGATTTGCTTTTCCTGATTAACTCTTTATATAAATATAGATGAGCTCAAGGAGGAAAAATAACCATGAGTAGCAAAGTACGCCTGTTACTTGCAAAAAAGGTAAGTTATGTATTTCATTTTGTAGAGGTACTGTTATCATTACATTTTTTGGAGGAAAGGTGTTAGAGCTTTGTGTAGTTTAAAAAATAATAGAAAGGAACAAATATAATTAAAGTTAACTTAGATGAAAGAAGTTGCAATTTTGTGTACTCTTTAGGCGAAATGTTTGCACATTGTTCCTCTTTTGTTCACAAAATTGTCAGAATTTAATAAAAATAATGTATTTTACTGTATATTTTCAGTTATTCATTTGCTTTGAAATAATTTCTTAATAATCTTTTAAAAAATACAAGCATGGAAGTAGCATTTTTTGTTATCTAGGCACTTGTATTGCCTAACCTGAGAATTCTTATGCTTTTTTGTATACATTTGTACCAGATGATACATATACATGAATGTATCCCTGACTTGTCATCCTTGATTGATCACCACAGCTCATGCATGCTGTACTTTTGTTGCTCTTGATATTTGTGTGTCAAGTTTGATGTTCTGAAGTCCAGAATCTCAAGTGGATGCAATTCACTTATGTCTTCATGTTTCATGCTTGCTAATTTCATCAAATTGAAGCACAATTGTTTTTCAATTTGATCATCTTCTCCAAAAAGATTGTCATATGTAGGATGTTGAAATTATTACTTTCTTCCTTCACACATATACTGTAGTTCCTTAGGATATTTGAAATAAATGTTTCATGATGTAACCCATGCTTGGCAACATTTGTAGTACCATATAAATTTGTTTTGTTTCATGTGAGGTGATAACAAAATATCTATGCAAGATTTTTTAACATTTATTAAATGAATCACTCATGGAAAACAATATCATACCTTTTAGGTTATCGTATATTAACACGTTACCAAAGTATTAGGCCACAGGTGTACCAACAGGTAAATTGCCCATGCGTAAATGCACAAAATTTTATGTTTTGCGACATTTTTTAATAGCGATTTTTATCATACAAGGTGAAATGTGATTGTGCAGTTGTATTTTTCAAATTTATTAGAAAAAATTAAAATATGTTCAAGCTGAAAAATTGATTTTCCTATTATGCTACTCACAACGTAACCAAACCAACCGTTAACAGCTGTGGAAACGCGCTGAACGTGTTAAGCCAGTTTGAAATGGTTCTCTTTGTGATATAGAACTTCTAATGAATGATAAGATCATGAATTGATTCTGGGACTTCAAACATTTGTGGCCATTTTTATATGTTCTGGCTTCCAGAATAAAGTTAATTGTGGTTGTAAAGGTTTTGTCTGAGTTCATTTTAGCCATTAGCCAATAAAATATTGTTGTCATGGAGACCGATAAATTTAGCTGATTTGATTTTTGATAAGTTTGTGGCATTTTTTTATGTTAATGAATTTTTTTTCTTGTTCAAGATGATCATAATCATTCCTAAGCTCTGTTCATTCTGTACTGCATCTGAGACTGTCACTTTGAGAACATCAAGCAAATGAATAATTGCTTGCAGAAACATTCAAAATTGCATCATGTTTACTTGAAATTCTATAAGCACACAATAATCGGTCACCATTGCTCAGAAAAGCATAGGGGTCCAAAAATTCTACCAATAAAAAACTAAACATTTGTGGATGTGGGAGGATGCACTAAACTTTGTGCAATTTATCACCATCATGTTACTCTGTCTATGATGGTTAAACTGAATAATATGCAATTTAGTATAACTAATGCATGTGCCAACTCTATATTTGTGGTTTCCTGTGGATGTATAGGTGCTGCAAAGTTTGACTGCTGTACCTGCTGGCAACTCTGCAGCCTCTAAACCTCGAGCTGCTGCTCACTCACTGCTCCCTCTACTGAAGGTGAGTGTTAATGCTAATTTTTCTGACATTGTTTTTTTGAGGATTTATTTATACATTTTCTGTAATGGATGCAGGTTTTGGGGGCCTTTTTTTATTTTGTGTATACATTCAGGTTCAGTTTTGATCACAAATGTATTGTCTTTCAAAAATCAATGGTGGAATAAAAGTTTCAGAGTATTGTTAGCTCTAAGTCAGATTATCCTTTTTCAAATGTCAATTTTATTGTTTGTAGTAAAATTATTATGACATATTGGTCTTGAATATTAAAGATGAGGTTTTCAAACAGTAATTCTTTGAGAATGGTCAATATGCCTGTGCTAGCCTTTAATTTGTTTCACTTTTTCTTCATGCTGAAAATTTTTCAGGTTAACCCAAAAGCCTCTACTCTGGCCCCTGCCAATGGAGGTGGGGCTATTGGCTGCCTAAGGTTTGATCTCTCGCTGCACACGCTGCACAAAACTCTCTTTCCTGCTGAGCAAGAGCTCCACAACAGAGAAGAAAGACTGTTAGTATTGCTTTTGTTTTATTTCACGGATGAAATATGCGGGAATGGGCAGATGAAGTAAAGTAGATTAGAGTTAAGAGTTCTGCCATTGTTAAAGATTCATTTTGTAAATAATGTTCATTGGACATGATCAATGAGCTGATTATATGCATATTCAAATTCTAAATTTGTAACTTAAAATATATACTAAAATGTTTGGGCTATTGCTAACAGTATGGAATAGTTTCAGAATCTTTGCTTCCATATTCTTTTGCTTTCACATCCTTTTGCTTTCTCATCCTTTTGCTTTCTTATCCTTTTGCTTTCTCATCCTTTTGCTTTCTCATCCTTTTGCTTTTACATCCTTTTGCTTTTACATCCTTTTGCTTTCTCATCCTTTTGCTTTCTCATCCTTTTGCTTTCTCATCCTTTTTCTTTCTCATCCTTTTGCTTTCTCATCCTTTTGCTTTCTCATCCTTTTGCTTTCACATCCTTTTGCTTTCTCATCCTTTTGCTTTCTCATCCTTTTGCTTTCACATCCTTTTGCTTTCACATCCTTTTGCTTTCTCATCCTTTTGCTTTCACATCCTTTAGCTTTCTCATCCTTTTGCTTACAACACTCATTCTAATTTTATCCTCTTTGTTATATTTTATTATTCTTGATATCAGCACTTAAGTTCATTTATTACAAATACAGTAGGGAAAATTCAGTCACCTTTATGTGTTTCTCTTGCTTAAATTTAAATTGTTTACAACAGAACTGCATAAATTATGTAGTTATACGAAATTTATGGCGCTAGGATTATTTGAAAACCTTTTGAGTCATTTCTTTCTAATTAAAGGCAGTGGGTAATTTTTTGTGATTTTATTGCTGTCTTTTCTGACAAACAAGTCATGCATTTACAAAAGCATCAAGTTCAAGTGCTCTAGATATTCAGCAATTGGAATTGATCAATTTGAGTACCTACTTAACATCTATTTTCTTAACCTAGTGTGATTTCAGTGCAGCATTTCACCTTTTTTCTAGTCCTAGCATTGATAGATTTGTAGAAGTAGAAACAATTCATGTCCCATGATTTTTCAACTTTGTTTGATTTGTCCTTGTGTAATCAGTCGCACGTTACAAGACCTGAGCTCGTCATTACTGCAGCATCTCAGCACGGATGACACGCTTGTGGGCGCTCACACCCAATCAGTCTCGAATAATTGGGACTTGCTGCTCTCTCTCACAGGTGACCATCTCATTCTGCAACTGCTCTGCTGGCAAGTCCTTGTAATATTGTGCAGTAGGTGCTAGTGTTCCCATTTAAATATGATGATTGACTTTAGTTAATGGGTCTGAACAATCTAACTAGTCTTTCCAGCCTGCTGTAGTGCTAAAATTCATGATTTTTAAGGCTGATTAAATCATTCAAAATACCCTTAAGTGCACAGCCATTATACAAAATATGTATTTATACTTCTATTTGAATAGTATATCTGTAATGTGAAGATTAGCATTTTGAGCATCTTATTTGAAAGGATGTCATTGGTTTCCCATTGGTTATCAACCCTGTAATCATACTGTCATTTTTACTTTGATTTAACAACATTTGATAGCTTAGAAGTAATTGCCCTAGTGACAAGTGTGCCAGGAACTCTGTTCCATGCTGGGAACTAATAACTCCCCAGTAATGCTGGTCAGGGCTGAATTTGCAATCATTTCACATTATCATCACAGTGCAGCAAGTTATAAAATTTCACCTGTTGACTTGTCTACCATAATTGGCTGAGCTAAATTACCAAAATATTTAGTAAAATGCTTGACTGTCAAGCTAAATCCTATGACTTTTATTGCTCTCGTTTGGAACTTACAAGTAGCATGTCCCTTAAACTCATTCTTATCACACTTATTGCGACCCTTAAAAAACTCTTGATCTTATTTGATTCTGGCTTTGGATTTGATCTTGCTTAGATTTGCTAACAGAGCTCTTTTACTGCTCCGTAATTTGTAAAACGTACTTTAATTACGTGTTGAAGGCGTGTTCTAGACACTATCAAGTTGTGTCTTAAGCGTGGTTGTGTATAGCATTCTTTATTGCTTTAATGGACTAGGATTTAAAAGTGCAGTGCAGTTTTCATTAAGGTTTTAATTCTCTACAAGTAAAGAAGGTGCTTCAAAAAAGGTATGATGAACGTCACTTTCACGGTTACACGGTTCCCTTATCTATGTGAATCATGTGTTTATTGATTACCTTATTACTTGGGTACTTACTTTCATTACCTCATTTAAACACTCTGAAACAATGAGGAATTAGAGAAATGATGCTTCGTGAATTAAAATTTATTGAGTAGTTTTATTTCACTAAAGTGATGTATTTGAGTAAAATTAATGATTTATATATCTTATTCATGCTCAATAGTTTTTAATGAAATCGTTTATTAATGAAGTGCGACATGTAGCAATGATCAAATTTTGTACATGATACATGCCTTTATTTATGCATCATAGAGGTGCACATAACTGTCCGAACAACTGCTTTAGCAGATATTATTTTTCTTTGCTTGGCTGCCTGTGCACTAGTGAATCTTAAAGTATGGTATTGTAAAGAACATTCACTTCCTAAGTGTTTGATGAGAAATGGGTTACTCTCTTAGAAAAACAAATTGTTGAAATATAAAAAACTCGATATTATGAGGTGAAAAGTTGCAATGGTTGTGATTATTTCAAAATGCTTAGAGAGACCTCACTGATTAGTTTTGGTGGGTGCCATGCTTCAGTATCGGGCGCGGAGCAGTGCTGTGAGGTGCTGCGCAGCGTGGCACTCCAGTCGTCGCACTTCTGGCAGCACAGCGACTTGCTGCGCACCATCCCACACCAGCGCGTGCTCATAGACTTCAGGTCTGGAAGTGGGATTTATTGGCTACTTCTGAAGGAGACATCTGGAATGCCATGATTCTTAGACCTAGAGACGATACCTGTGTGAGGCGCACCTTCATTGGACATTGACTTCAGGTCTGGAAGTGGGATTTATTGGACGCTTCTGGAGGAGGCATCTTGGATGCCATGATTCTTTGACCTAGAGACAATACCTATGTGAGATGCCCCTTCATTGGAGATTTGATGCAAGTCTTGAACACTTCAAAAAGGAGTGTGATGAACATGACTGTTATTATTAATAGAGTGTGATTGTTGAGACTAATTTGGAGGCGAGGTTTCAGGAGGAGGCAACTGAATGAGGAAGGGTGTATTATTGAAGGAAATTGAGTGGATTTGTGGAAAAAATGGGCTAGTGTATTTCATGAACAGAATTGCTGACAGAATGAATGTAACGTGACTGCAAAGGTTAAAGTATAAATGAATGTCCATTTTAGAGTGCTGTATTTATTTCAACTGTAAGCTTAGAAGTTGATGAAATCAATCAGGGAATGTAGGTCTACAAAGAATCAAAAATTTTAACAAAGCCTAACTGAAATATGGAGGGCTTCAGTAAGAACGTAAATAGGAATTTCTGTCCAAAAGGTGGGATGAAGCACCTTCTTGCTAAATATAACAGTAGAGTCAAGATTCAGATGTCAGTAAAATAATTGCTAGATGCACGAGTCATGGCTGTGAAGAGAGAGCGAGAAATCCGCATCGGAAACAATTAAAGCAAGGTTAAGAGTAGGCCAATGAATTCTTATTGATATTTGAGATTTTTAGGGTACAGATATCAATTGCCCAAAACGGTGGCTATTTATGGGCTTGATATATCTTGGTAAAAATGTATGCAGCAAAGTTTTTTTTCTAATATTCACAATTCTTAATAAATTGTGATGATTGTTACAGTCATGCAGTCATGATTGTTGCCAATCTGTAATTTGAGGTGTCCTGCTTGTGTTGAACTTTTATAGTCATTGTGCTAAGGAAAATTGGCAAGACAAAGCAGGAGTGGTGAATTAACTTTCTGTGCCGTGAAAGCGTGTTCACTGAGCCTGATACTTAATATTTAGAGCCAGTATTATAATGTTTAATAATACACGACTACTGAAATGAAGGTATCTCACTAATCTTTTGCTACCCGCCTCATTTGCAAAGTTGAAGAGGTGTATTGTAGTTTCAATTGTTTCATTGAGTAGTTATTACTTAGTCAGTTTTATAATTTGCTAATGTATTGTGTGATATGTACAAAATATGGCGTTTTTGAAGCTGTTTTGATCTTCCATGTAAGGAGCTTGACAAGTGTTCATTTCCGAAAGTAAGTGACGTTGTCTAATGTACGTTCATATCAAGTATTTATGACCTAATGTTATGACAGCTCGTTATAGTTGTAAGTAATTAGCTCTAATAATCAGAATTTCTGATATGTTGACTCGTCGGTTTTGTTTTGATGCGTTCACTTGACTGTGCAGCTCCCCAAATATAGCAAAGCCCTTCCATGTTGGCCACCTTCGCTCGACGTTTCTGGGCCACTGCCTGAGTCGCCTGCACGCCGCCCTCGGCCACCACGTCACCAAACTCAACTACCTCGGCGACTGGGGCTCGCAATTCGGCCTCCTCAAATATGGGTGAGCTGCTCCATTCTGCTTGGTAGGACCGTGCCATGGAAGATGCTCATGGCAGTGGCGCAGCCAGTCCAAAATTTCGGGTTCCAGCATCTCCGACTAATAATTTCTGGTGGGACCAGACATTAATTATCAGCAATCTGTGTATTCTTTTACTTGAAACCGCGACTGAAACTGGCCCTACACTACTGGCTGGTGGCTGAATGTACTCTGTCGATTGTTGTTTTGTATGATTTCCTCATCTCGCTGAAGGTTTCAAACGTTTAAGGCTGAGATACGTGCTCATGCCAAGTCTCTGTTGTAAGTATTTGAATTAATGTAGTATTTAAAAGTTGTAATTAAAAAAAATTATTTTGTGAGTCTGATTGGGTATGGAGTCAGTGATTGAAGATGAGTTTGTGTTTGTGGACATGAAGAAATTTCTCTCTGACAGTTCTCGCTCTCTTAATTAGCATACTGCGCTGGCAGGCTCAGGTTTTATCTTACTAGGCATAGTTGCTGCAAATTATTTAATCACTTATAAAGATTTTTGTTGTTCGTTGCATACTGAGCGTCATGTTTCAGAACTTTACCCGTGTGCCTATGGTAAGCTTCGAGTTGATAGTGTGGATCATGCCCGCAGGTGCGACACGCGCGGCATCTCGCGGGCAGAGCTGCAGGAGGATGCGATCAGGAAGCTCTACGACGTGTACGTGTGGGTGAACAAGGCAGCTGAGGACGACCCCAGCGTTGGCGTCCGTGCCAATGAAATATTTGCTAAAATGGAGAATGGGGACAAAGATGAGCTTGACCAATGGAGATTCTTCAGAGATATTTCGCTGGAGGTTAGGCTTCAAAATTAGAGAATCTCCGAAAATGGTTAACGTAGTGAAAACATGAGCTCCATAATTGAAATAATTAAATACCTAAGTGAATTTTTAAAATTTTTGAAAATTTTCAGTGCTATTTGAAATATTTGTTGTTGATTTCAGGAGCTACAGCAAACTTACGAACGCTTGGGCATCAGTTTCGACGAGTACCACGGCGAGAGCGACTACAGCGCAGCCAAGTGCGCGCCGGTGTTGCGCCAGATGGAGGAGAAGGGGCTCCTAGAGCAGATGCCGGACGGCCGGAAGATGTTTGAGTTTGTGCCCGGCAGGAAGGTGACGGTGGTGAAGAGTGACGGTTCTGGAGTGTACCTTACGCGCGACATCGCAGCGGCAGTTGATCGCTTCCAAAAGTGAGGCTCCAGTTACAGCTTGTGCTGGGCCATCGCCCATGGGCTTCTCGCGCGGCCTGTGTGAAGTGTTGCTGATGCAGAGACTCTCATTTCAGTTTAGATGATATGAGGCCGATTTCAACCTTCTGTAGCAGCGTATTAGGGGTGGTCATGTAGACTTACATTTGAAGTATGTAGTGATGGTAGAGTATATAAATGCGCAATTATCCACAATAATGTTGCCGCACTCCAAGTAGAAAGACGTTACCCGCGTGGTGTGTACTTAGAGCGAAAATGTTCATAAAAGTGTACCGTGACCTGTTAATTCTTATTTTAAATTTAATGTTAAATAGGACATTCGTTCTGTGAAGGGAATTTTTGTTATTCTTCAATTCTGCTGGAATTTGTTCGTGCGTGTCAATGCGGAATCCATTTACTGTAAATGTTACAATTTCTTTGCAACGTTTTTGGCACTTGATACAAATGTAATTAGAGAGCGTTTATTTTTAGTGGAATGCTGTCTGTTTGGGTGGTTTGTTTGTATGTGCAATGCATGCAGAAATGTATGTATTAAAATATCAACTTGACAGCGTTGCGATTTCGTAGATACATTAAAAATGTATATAATTCATCACGCAACTCGTGACTAGTACGAGGTAAAAATCTAAGCTGGCCGCATGGGTAATATTGCGAATTTTTCTTTGAACCATAGAGTCACGAAATTATTACACTGTACTTTTTGCATTTTTTCACTTGACTTCTGCTGTTTACAATGGCTCGCAGATAAGTCTGAGTGACTAAATCTACGTACTATGCTTCATTGACTGCATGACACTGATGAGGTGTGCGACACCTCCTGAGATTAGCATTGATCCTGTGCCTGCGTTGTGTTATTTCTTTTGATACTAATTCTTCTCTTCAGTGGGTTATGAGGTCTTATTCCAAAACTTTTTGTTGTTGTCCAAGCTTTCTCATCTAAGGTAAGGCGAGGGATGTGCTGTTGAACAGTTAGGATTAATTGTGGTTTTACAAATTTGATCATAATTACACTATTGCTTGCAATTTTATCTCTTAAAAATTGTTCTAGTAAAAACCATGAAGAACTAGTTTCCTTCTGTGTGGGTGAACTAGATTTTCAACTCTAAATTTCCAGATCCGTTAAAGTAATGCTATTTGTTCAGGTTTTCGTTCGACCGCCATTATTACGTGGTGGACATCAAGCAAGTAGATCACTTCAAGGCTCTGGTGAGCGCTCTCTCTGCTCTCGAGTATCCTTGGGCTGGCCGCTTGAGGCATGTGAGGTAAGTGTTCTTCATTCAGGTCTTTGATCTGTTGGGAAAAGACAACGATATACAGTATATACAACAGCTGATGACTTCAAATTGGTTTGCTTGTACATAACTAAATAATGTTTTTAAATCTGCACACAGACCCAGTTGCTACTTTTCCAAAGTATTCATGTTGAAGCATGTGCGTGTCGTATTCTATCTGTCTACGGTATCGCTTTCAACTAGGTGGCAATGTTTGGTTGCAGATTAGATAGATGCGTGGAATTAATAAAGAAAGTAACGAACAAACAAGAACTACAATTTTTATTGGTTTTCTGCTCTCTCGCTTTAATTAAATTACTGGATAATACCTCTGTACTCAGGGGCTGCAATGGATGAAGCGCTTCATTTATGTGCTCTGGCGCAGGTTTGGTCGGATTGAAGGCCTGAGCAGCCGCAAGGGAGCGGCGCTGTTCCTGAGTGACCTGCTCGCAGACGGCCGCCGTCACATGATGGAGCAGCAGACGCTGACCAGCAGTCAGTAGCTCCATCAGGTGCCAGCAGCGCTCGTCTTCTGTGTTCTTTGTTATTGCGTACCGCGTGTCCTTACTACGCTGCCTTGCTCTAATCAGCGTCGAAGAACGTGTGGAAATGGTGCAGTAAATTGAAAGTTGTAAAGTTTTCTCCGTCAGACTTATTCAGTGGGTTCTTCTTCTATACTTTATATGTTCTTTGTTGTTGCGTACCGCGTGTCCTTACTTCACGCCCTTGCTTTAATCAGCATCGACGTACGTGCGGAAATTATACAATAAATTGAAAATTCTAAAGTTTTCTCCGTGAGACTTGTACAGTGGGTGAAGCTCTTTACATTTTTAGTTCCTGGTTCATTTTGGGCTAGTGTAGTATGTATTTATTTGTTCATTGATCTCTCATGACGTATCCTTTTAGGCCTTCCGAGATGTGTAGCGTTTGTAACAAGTATGCATTTTTTGTTTCATATTATTTCATTATTTCATTTTGTTTCATATTATTTCATTTGTATGACGTGTGGAAATCACGCGTTTTTTCTGGTTCGACCGCACAAGTACTACAAAAAAATCCTTTATTGAGATAAGTTACACAATTTTAATCGTCTGAAACATGATTTCCTCATTAAGAATTTAAAGACGAAGAAAACAGCACGGAGAGGTATCATATTTAATAGAATTTATGAAACTAAATATAAAATATCTGAATTAGTCAATTTTAAACGTTTCGGAGACCAGCTCCATCTTCAGTAAG
>JACJUY010003429.1:31197-78813 GCA_014220935.1 Platorchestia sp. MABIK
TTAAAATTGACTAATTCAGATATTTTATATTTAGTTTCATAAATTCTATTAAATATGATACCTCTCCGTGCTGTTTTCTTCGTCTTTAAATTCTTAATGATAGTCCGACTCAGGAGTGTAAATTTTACGGAATGATTTCCTCACTGTGAAAACCTATTCCCCTAAGCTCCCTGATCAAATAGTGGAAATTTGACTTACTGGAGACATAAAAGTAAAAAAGTGACTTAATTACTTTACTTCTAATTTTATTTACGGTGATTATGGGTTGAAGATGAGCATCATCACACCGATATATTAATTTCTCGAAGGAAAGTAATTGCAGGCGTGGAGTGCGCTGATATATCGGGGTCTTGGATTCAGAGGGTGAAACAGTGAGAGGTCAAAGATTACGTTGCTTTAGCTCGGATCAATCTCGTCCGATACTGCTGCAGTGACTGCATGATTGTAACAATTGATGGTTTGCTAGCTAAACATCTGGTAAAGAATATGAATGTTCAACTTATCATTGGCAGGCTCGGCT
The DNA here is from genome assembly GCA_014220935.1 of Platorchestia sp. MABIK. Taxonomy (NCBI): domain Eukaryota; kingdom Metazoa; phylum Arthropoda; class Malacostraca; order Amphipoda; family Talitridae; genus Platorchestia; species Platorchestia sp. MABIK. The sequence goes on from JACJUY010003429.1 coordinate 31,718, forward strand.
GACTAGTATATGTTCAACTTATCATTAACAGGCCCGGCTGACTAGTATATATTGCAGTCGGCTGTTACCTCATGCTAACAACTATGAATTTTCTCTTGACTTGTCAAATTTGTGTGCAGCTACTCTGGTAAGCGGGGAGGATTCCGTCGCTGCTGCGGATGCCGTTGCATTGTCTGCTATCTTGGTTGCGGATCTCAAGCAGCGGCGTCATAAGGATTATCAGTTTTCTTGGGAAGCTGCTCTCAAGGTTTGACCTTTTAATCATTTTTCCCGCTTTACCATGTAGACTGCAGTGGGTCAAACTGAAGTTCAATCTCCAATCAAATTTAAAGTCAAAAGTTGTTTAAAATTTTTTATAAATAGCAAACATTAACTGGGTAAAATGAATACCATTAATTTAAAAAGATTGTTAACAAATTTTCAAACGACCCATCGATGGGTCATTTTGCAGGGGGGAAAACTTAAGCACGACCCACCGGTGGGTCATACCACAATGAATGTGTTAAATGCCTCTATTTCGTTAGCGTAATACTGCCGTACATTATTGACTTGGATAATTTTGCAAATTAGAATGTATACTTGGTTTTTGTAGCATTGAAACTCTACTCGTGTGTAGTTTTGAAATGACGTTCGCTCTAAGTACCTTTGGAAACGAGTTCGCTGCTTGTTGTTGAGTGCAAATTTCCCTGTGTGTTTGAAGTATGTTTCAATCTTGTAGGTTGTATTTTGTAGACTTCAGACTCAAGTTGCCACATGACCCGAAAAGAGGATCGTAGATGCATTGAGTAGATACGAATGCAGCTCAAGCGAGCGTAAGTTGAAGTGCTCAGTTGTCTGGGTCACTGCAGTCTTTATAATTTTTCAGGACTACTTTTGTGATTGAAAACGTTGGTTTGAGCAGCACTGCATAGCTTCACTGACTGATCAAAAATAATTTTCTCTTAGCATTGTTGTGCGTTGCAACTTCTGCTTCTTCCTTCTAGGTAATCTTTGCACTGAGTATGTTAGATCAAAATCTGTGTATTTGATAAATGTTGCTATCAAACTCAGAAAGCAAGCTTGCATGGGCATAATAAGCAAATACCTTGATTTGTATGACTTCATTTATAAGGCTGTTCATGGGTTCACTTATATTTTATAACGGTTCATTTATAAAACGGTTATCTTAGCGAGTGCATGGGATGTTGCTAGGATAATGACCGCGCTGAAATGCACTAAGTAAAATATATGATCAGAGCACGGGTGCCACCGGCGTGAAGCTGCAGTACGCGCACTGCAGGCTTGTGCAGCTGGAGCAGAACTGCGGCGTCGCTTTCAACCCTCACGCAGACCCGAGTTGTCTGGCCTCCCATCCTGCTGCTCTGGCGTGTGTCGTCCAGATCCTCAGGTACAACTGACTTTTTACAAACTTGATAGGATACTTTCTAGAATTTTATGTTGAAGATGTGGTCCCTGGAGTACGTAGATGTGGACTTGAAATGGTTCATTTGGATGTTAGATCTATTTCCTAGATGAGAAATGGCTCTGTCGGATTGTTGAAAGGAAGATTTTTTAGAGACATGTGCGGGAGGATCATTTTGATGTGAAGTTTTTTTTTGTCTTTTGTGCGCGCGTTTGTGAAGTTATGGGCAATGTGAATTTATGCCTCGAATTTTCTTGATGCTTACGATATAGCATTTTAGTCGTCCGGCCTGACTTTTCTACAGATTGAAAGAGGTAATCGTGCAGTAGAAGACCTAGGGGGCTATTTGGGAAGTCAACATAATCAAACGTAGATGTTCTGGTTTTGATTTTCAAGATCAGTTGAGTTCGGGTCAGTATCCCGTGCCTACAGGATTTTTATTATTTAATTGTTACATAACATGAACTTGACATTTAATATGGTCATCACTTTTTTTTTTTAATTAAGATGTTCTAAGATTTTCCACCGTAAATTATTCAAGTCATTACTGCACGGAATGTAAAATTAGTCTAGGTTTCCGTTGCTGGAAATATTTTTTAAGTTAATGTGTTGGCGTGTGCGTACTGTTGCTTCACTTATTTTAGATTTTGAATAAATTTTAATACTTTAAAATGAGATTTTCATAATTTTGCTTAGTGTCATTGAGTAACGGAATCATTCATCAACTGCTAAGTGAAAACAATTTAACGTGTAGAAACAGACCTAATGCGTAGATTTCACGTTTTCTTTAGTCCGTACTGAATGCTCCCTTCTCTTTTCTCTTCGGAAAATTTCTTGCAATGGAAACGGAGCCTTAAACTAACTGTTATCTAATTAACTTGCAGGTTTGAAGAAGTTCTCTACGAGTTCCACGAGAGCCTCGAACCCTATGTTCTAGTCAACTATCTCTTCAAGCTCTGGTTAGTTTTATTGCCAGCAAAGACGTTGCGGTGTTTTTCAATTAAGTTAATAGACTAATAATGTGTTCTAATCTAGTTATGAACGATCAAGGGAATTCACTGACGTTACTCCTTTTAAGCTAGCCGTTAATGTGACTCGCGAATAAGATGTGCTAAGTCTTTATATTTGTTTTATGTTTTTTATCATGTTCAGGAGATGTTGCGCTCTCGGTATGACATGAGATTTTATTTATATGCCAAGCAATGTTGTTCTTTTAACATCGAAACGCAGTTTGCTCATTGGCTTCTTTCTACGCATTTCATTCGTTTTTTCTATTATTTTCACGACTTTTGGCGTTAAAATTTATCATTCTCATCTTGGGAAACGTTTTTGTATTATGGGTAATATTTTAACAAATGTATTAGTGGGTAATATTTTACCGTCAGCGATAGAGAGGCCTTTGGGACTTATATCTTTCTTGCCCTCTTTGCGTCTTACAGTTTTGTGCCTTCTTTGTTATGACTTCTTGGTCTTTCCTTCCTCTTCTGTTTTAATTTACTGTTTATATGCATTGGGTATCCTGCATTGATTCCCTGTTTTCTGTAGTCTACAATAGATATTACCTTCTCTTTGCTCTCTTAAGATCACCTTTGTTATGTATTGGGAATATGAAATCCCTCCAGAGGGATACAACTATTGTATTTATGGGAATTAGCTCTCCCAGGGGTAAAATGTGCGAGGGCCTGAGTTGAGAGTTAGGTAGGCCTTTTTTTGTTGAAATGAAATGTTCTTTGTTGTGTTAAGGACAATCTTTTTTCGGTTCACTGCTGTCCTGTTTTTCAGCACCTACTACTTTCTTCTTCAACTTTTAGCTTGTTTCATGAACTTCTTTCTCAACTTACTGTTTCTATGCCCCTTCTGCATAGATTCCGCATTCCCTTGTCTCCATACTAAATTGTGCCTTCCTCTCTTCGAAACGCTCTTATTTTTAGTGGTTAGGGAAGCCTAAACTAACATATAATCTAATCCGCTGTTCTCTCTCAGCAACGTCGTCAACAAGGCGCTGAAGGAGCTGCAAGTCCGAGGCTCTCCGGAGGCGGAGGCACGTCTGCTGCTGTTTGTTGCCGCTCGCCACACTTTGGCCGCCAGTCTCTCCATCCTCGGCGTCACTCCTCTCAAGAAAATGTAAATTGTTGTGAAATAAACTGTTAACCATTCGCAGTGTTTTTCTAAGATCCCTAAGTATGGTTACTGGCTTTTGTCTGTGTGTATCGAGTATCATGCCGATCTGCTTTTTCTAGTTGATAAAGTTAAGATTTGAGTGTACATTTGTTTATAGTCTTCATTTCACAAAAACGGTCCATTAAGTTAAATTACTCTCGTGAGAGGTGCTGCTCAACTGTTCCAACGTGAAGAGAGCTCAATGAGACAACAGTTTTCCATTTGTAGTTCATGATCTAGGCTCATTCTCTCCATGAAGAAGAAGTAGCCAACCTAACGTAAATAAGATCCCGCAATGGCTCACTGTTGATCACCTTCGGCTTGCGAGGGTCTCTTTCACAATGAGGCCCGGCTGCAAAAACTAGTTTATCCCTGTCTGTCCATGAGGGCTGGAGGATTCTAGCACGCAATCAGACATCAACACGGTCGACTCATTCCTGCGGGCCCGGAATCAAGGGACCTCACTCAGCTAGACTACATCACAGACACAATCGCAAAGTGTCTTTTTAATCCCATTTATCCTTTCAATCTAACGAACTCATTTTTTGACCCTTACGATATTTTACAGAAAAATAACTTCGTGAAGTTGTCAAAAAACATTGTCAGTCCTGTTTTAACAAATTCATTTTGATTATTGAATGCGAGAAATGCACTCTATTTGTAACAGATATTGATAAAACCAATATTTTTGCTGCAAAATATCTAAGAAAAATGTCTTCGGCCTACCTCTAGCATTTCTTCCATGCACCTCTGACTTGGTACCTCTTACTTCATCGACCTTTCCTCCTTTATTCTGTCTATTTGACCGAACCACTTCAGGATACAGTAGTCGTTAACTCAGTCATCTTCCTTACCTCATTCCATCTCCATTGCTTACTCGCAACGCCACTCCTGTCATAATTCTCCTACACTTTATAGCGAGCACGTTCAACACCCTCCATTTGCCGCCGTTTCGCCTGACAATTTGGATTTGTAAAACTCTATTCGGCACGACATACTTTCAAATATACATTTTCCTTGTGGTATTCATACCCAGGCACATGTTCCTCGCAACCTCCTCGCGTTTGATACCCTATCCTAACTCCAGTTCTCCACTCTTCATCCTAAGAAGCATTTGCGGCGACACGCATTATCAAGTATTCGATACAGCTTACTTCATCTAGCGCCTCAGTATTCAAGGTGACATTCATTCCTCCCAAAACCCCATCCTTCCTAAGCCTCACAATTTTACTCGTATTTATATTTACCTGGTGCTTCCTTCTGTCACTCACCCTTCCAAACACCACCAGTGCATACAGTTTCACCTATGGCCCCGCTATCAACGCAAAATTATTAGCAACGAGCTGCTGAGTCAAGTTGCAGGCCCTGCTCAGTGCATCCAACAATAATTCTAGCCCCTATCTTGTACTCGCCTTCGTCTCACGCACAACTCCATCCATACACATGTTAAACGACAACGCCATATGCTTATATAACAACAACATCGTATACATAATAAACAACCACGGGGACATCTCACTCCATTGCCGCAAACCTACTCGCATTTCAAACCACTGTATTTCCTACTCGAACATTTCCTCTGTTACCAACGTAACACTCGTTACAGCCTCGAGAAGTTTTCTCCCTACGCTATACATTCTTGAAGACTTCCCACAGTGCTTTCTGATCGACTCTGTCGTATGCCTTTTTGAAATCTAAAAACGCCCTGAACACCTCTCTTCATTTCGTTAGGCGTATCGCAAATTTAGAGCAATGTGAATTTATGATCTCCTATGAAACCCATACTGCTTTTCTCCCTCGACACTTTCTGTTTGCTCCTTAGGCAATTCACTAGTACTCTGCGATATACTCCACCGTCTACGATGGCTCGTGAAGCTAACTAAATATTAGAGTGTGTACTAGAGAGCCCACTTTTGATTCTCTAGACACCATTTAAATGCAACGTAGGGACGCCATTCAAATAACCTCACGTACTCAGTCTGGAACAATCACGCTTGTGGTTTGCTAACGGACAACATGCGAGCACGACTATTTGAAATTTATTTTAGGGTTGAAACTAAATTCTTGGTATACTGCACTTACAGCTGTGTGCAATAAGTGCGGTGTTCCAACAAAGTGAATTCTTGGTCTGAATATGGTTTCTCGGAATGTGTTGTCAAGCAACGAATCTGAAATTGTAGTGTGTTGAAGTACGGGGTAAAGCGCCTGTCTTCTTAACTAAGTGGAGAACTAGAATATTTTCCAGGCACTCCTTGGAATGAAATGACAGCCCTCGCTCTCATCTGTTTTGTTTAAAAGTGATAATATACGATTCGTAGAGCGCATGTCCACTCGTAGAATAATTTACGAAATCCGTCGCCAAATTTCGCTCGTTGAGTTTCCGAGCGTATAAACGTAGCCTCAGAGTTTCAGCTCTAGTCTGGCTGGTTCAATGGAATATTAACAGGAATTAATTTTAAACAGCCGTTTTTTTTATTTCGTTATTTCAATTACTGAGGGATGAAACGGGAACTTCCTTGTTTTCTAACGTTAGCTACATTTCACTTTCTGTAGAAATGTGAATGTGTGACGTGAGACAGGCTTTCTCAATAAAGACTACTTACCCGTATATGTTAGAGATCTGACGCATGTGCTACACCGGTTAAGATGCATAAGTCTCCACTGTATAACATTGGGCCAAGTCTGTCTCACTGATATCACCTCCTCAGACCTGCGACTACCCCTGCACGAAGTGTGATTATTCAATATTTTTATTCCAGTAGGTATAATGGTCAATACGAATTTCAATATCAGCATGTACGTATGAGTATTGAATAGAAATGAAATTAAAAATACAGAGGACCAGAGTGACGTCTTGTTTCTTAGAAGCACGACACCCAACAACATGCAAAAAGAAAAAACGTTCAAAACATACAGCCGTCTTTGCCACGTGTGCTCGGTTACAGCTCGGCGTCTCACCTTGCATCGCTCGGCGTCTGCCAAGATTTAACGTAGTTTAAATTAACTCGTATTTGCATGACTTTATTGCATACCTCAGCGTCGTGAGGAAAGATGTTTATGAGACGCAGGCGACCACACAGTGGGGACATTATTTCTGTTATGTGAAATGTTTCAGTATCATAAGCCTTCACACAAGCATGCCTTCATCAACAAAAATCGGCTGTAGCGAGCGTCTGTCACAATTGTGCATTACGTGCGATTGTTCGTAGACTATGCTATTAATACAATTGGTTCTGTTTTCACGGTAAAGTTGCTTGTTATAAAAATAACATAAGCGGTGTATGCCACGAATTATGGTTTAAAGCAGCGCTTCGTTCTTATTTTTGATACGAGTAAATATCGCCATGCATCGCGTCACAAATCAGTAACACTTCTCAGGACCGATAATCATTTGGCTTTGCTAGTAATCTTAGCTCCTTGTTTTTCCTCTTCTACAAATGAAGCTTTCATATCGTAAATCTTGAACCAGTTACTTCAATTTAACATAAAACTCAGTTTTGTGCAGATTTCGTGCGCAGCAAACGTCTACTGCATGGTATGTGGTAGATTTTTCCAAGCTAGATAAAATTCTCTACGTTCTGGTTGCTTTAATTTCTTATGTGAAAAAAGACGCCTGTACGTCACGCCACAGCGTTTTCTCAAAGGTTCCTGTGACTAAAATATTGTTTGCTGCCTGGCGTCGGACGTAGTTAATCACCGTTGCAAACTCTCTGAGCTAAGTTTCAACTTCGCACTTTTCAGTCAGACTTTCTTTTTCTAGACTCTACGGAACTTGAGTTATTTATGTAAATTATAATGTAACAAAAGTAGTCCCAGCATTGTTGCCATAAGAAGTTTTTGCAAGGCGATAATGGGTTCAACTTTTTATTTTGGAACATGATTTTACTCAGGTATTTTACGCTCTCAAATCTATAATTTTTGTGAACAAATTGTTGCATCTTCGTAAATTCTAAAATCGTTATCGTGACAAATTTATGCAATTTTTAACACTTACTTAGTTAGTGAAAATTTACCTGATCGAAGGCTTTTCCTTACGTGAGTTATTGAAATAAAACATAAAAACAAATTTAGTTTCTAATCCCTTTCAATCATTCTTTTCAAGTTTAAGCAACAGACATTCACACTTCACAAAACCTGCGTTTTACCATCACAAAGTCAGTTTTCATGTTCAGTTTTTTTGTGTTTAGGTGTGAGTGTGAAGGTCTGCAAACGCATAATATACCTGCAGTAGCTCACAATAATTTCAGATGAGAGCAAGTCATGTGACCGTCTCGCTATATATATACCCTGGTATGCGAGCTCATACGAGCTGCAGGCGCTACTTCACGCCTGACGCCAGCATTATTAGCACCCCTGTCACTGATCCTAATACAACATTTAATAAGCCTTAATTTAAAAAAATGCTAAACTCAACCTCTAAAGTGAATCAATGGTTAAGTGAATCAATCCTAATGCAACATTTAATAGGCCTTAATTTAAAAAGTACTAAACTCGACCTCTAAAGGTGGTTAAGTGTATCAACCCTAGTACAACATTTAATAAGCCTCAATTTAAAAAGTGATAAACTCAAGCACTAAAAGTCATGCTTCATAAACGCTCAACTAAGCTTGGATATGTTTGCCTGAGCATGCAGTGTGTCCATTATAGCACTGGGCCGCAAGATTGATGTGTCGTCGGCAAGGGTATCGGCTGCAGTTGGTATGATCTTTGTAACGACGACTGTGTGCTTTCACGAGGAAGTGCCGGCCTCTTGCGAGTGTGTTAGCATAACGCTTCCTATTAGAATTCGAAAAGAAAGTTTTAAAACCGAGGAAAAGTTGTGACGCATCATCCGAAGTTTGCTCTATTGAGAGGTGTTCTTCCTTTAAACAAGAAAAAAGCCAGTAAAGAATAGTAAGCTCTGCAGTCAGGAACCACTGAGGAATGAAGTGCATCCATTTTCTTAATCTGTTGCATTATAATTCATGGTAAAAACGAACACAAACGAATACCATACAGTGTAAAATCTCCTTTTCAGCATAAGCGCTCACGAGTCTGAGAGCTGAGCCTGATGCACTGAGCTTCAGATCACTCAGTCACGAGGGACGTGCGTGCGCGAAAAATTCATCCAAGAATAACACTTCACTCCTGCGAGTTATACGCGACAGTCTTTCAAATATGAATGAATATCTTCCTCAGCACATTCAATTTTTCTTGACGGTACTTATCGTTGTCATCGATGAGTACTGGCTTTTGACAAGAAACTTTTCTTGAAGCAGCTTTATTTATTGTCATAGTTATTACGAGTTAATATATTAAATTTCTCTAATTTCATTCACATTTTAACGACGTGATCAGTTGAATGAATATAGTTCACGTATTTTAGACCTTATGTGATAGAGAATTCATGTATTCAAATGTTTTACTGCTTTGTTTTGTTAATAAGAGTTTAAACTTTTAAATATATGGTCACAATTACAGAGAGGTGGGATTTTCTAGCACAAATACAAGCAACCGTCACTTAGTCATCAGGTGATGACCCCAAAGGTCGTCAGAGGTCTAGGGAGGGCAGAGCGAGATGATGAAATACTGGGCAAAATATCCGTAGACTTATTTGAAGTTTTCATTTCACATTTTTAACAAGGCTTTTAAATTTAAAACCCTTCTTTTTAATCTAGTTCAGTTCCTAACTACTTGAGTTGAATGAGATAAATTAAATTGCTTAACAATGTTTCGGGGACTGACAAGTTTAATTAAAATCATAACTGTTTCCCAGAATTTAAACAAAGATACAGCGTCCTCTTTTTTAGGTTTGACGAAATGATTTACAGTTTGATGATTTCGTTCTTTGATGGCGTGTATTTGTATCAAGTTACTCTGATATGACTATTTCAGTGCCTTAGAAAACCTGCTCATTTATTGTTCCATTTAAAATTTCACATTTGTTTATAAAAAACTTTAACCGTTCATTATAATCGTTGTCTTTCAATTCGTTGTGTACATAATAACAATGATCAGGTTAGCCCACAGAATTACAACAATGTTGCTGATACTGAATGATAGTTATGTGAATCTGTAACGTTAATGATGAGGTGAATACTTTCTCGATTATTTCAGTTGGATGTGAGTTTTGTAGAAAATATAATCAATGCAGTCTTCGGGAACACACTTCTGCCTCCCAAGTTCTGCTTGCAGTCATCGTATTTTGGAATAGGTACAGGATCTTATTGGTATCTGGTTACTTTGTTTCTTTTTTATAGTTTGCCATATTTACGACGACATATCTAAGGTGAGGTGTAACATCGTCTCAGTGGTGACTCAGGCAGGTGTGGTTTTTTATTTTTATCAAATTTTTAAATTTTTTTTTTTTTGACTCGTAAGATGTAAAGAAGATCTCAGGGAAAGTGCTGGCAACTCACCCCCCCAAAGGTCTTCCCCACAAGTGGTCCCGCCTCTTATATAATAGTTTCAGTGTACACACTACACATTTTTTGTTGCATAGCTTAAAAATATCTTAACATTGTGCATGAAATACGAATTCATGATTCTAAAAAAAAAGGAAATTATCTTATCCTGATTTAGTTGAATACGTGATGGGGATTGCCATACGGGTTTCGGTAACCCATGGAGGTGTACTGTATATTGAATATTCTTGAATTGAATATGCACATAATAATATGAATATGAACGTAATAATATGAATTTATTAATAAGTGCATAATAATATTAATTGAATAATAAGTACATAATAATATGAATAATATATCTTGAAAAATAAGTACATCAACGCTCTCAAACGACAGTTATTCCCCATTTGCTTAAAGACTCAGACTCAAGTTTTATTAGTATTTTTTATATAAAACGCTAGCGAAGAGGCACTCGTGACCTCCCGATCACGACGCGGTCACGTCACGTTGTGGCTGCAGCCGTGACGCAGCCTCACGTGCGGCGTCGCGATGTATAAAGCTGCGGCTGGCGCCGCCGCCGCCAGATGCCCCGGGCAGTCGCACCGTGAGTACGAGCTTTAAAACTTTTAAGTATTTTCTCACTCACTTTTACCATGAAATTGTTGCAGCCAGTGTTCAAAAAATTGCTCCCTGTTTTAAATGTGTCACTTAAATGGTCAGCTTCAACTTTATTTCGTTTAAATTGTTAACTAGCTTAATAGCGTTTTTTTATGAGGTATTTCTACAGTGTTTTGAAAACCTTTGTCATTGTGTTTGTTTATTTTTCGGCCGAAGGCTAAGAATCACAAATTTAATTTTAAAGTATCTATTTAGGAATCAGAACGAGCATCTATGGTCTTAGAAATTATTGAACATCTGTGCACATTTTTGGCCAGTGTCACCGCATTCCAACTTAAAGTTTCGTAATAGATAAAGAATAAAATATTTTTCATTGAAGCAATAATTGTGCGTATTGTCCTAATTCGAAGGATATTTCGTAGTGCACAGTGTAGCCAATATTTAAAACTAATCAAGAAGTCAAATCTATTGCTTCACTGCGCCTTGATAAAGCTTTTCCTATAATAACCATATTTAATAATATCTTTGAGCTATCATCTCTCTCAACAAACCGGCTTGGTCACGCATGCTGGCATGGAATGAACCAATTTACCCCTCCGTGTTCAGGACGATTTAGATCGTTACCTAGACCAGCAAAGTGGCTCCATGCGTCGAGTACTGCCGGCCCAGCGTCGGACCAACTCAGTCCAGTGTCGAGTGTATCGTCGAGGTCTTCGTGAAGGTGCACCTCAAGGGCGTCACTGCCGATATCTCCAAGTTTATCCATGTTGACCCTGTAGTCTCTACGCAGATATTCTTCAGGCAGGTCAGTACGCATTTGACGTAAGTCTAAAAAATGGGATCGAAAAGTTTTTACTTTGGGCTAACATGAGATTCGCGGAAAATTTTTTGTTATGATGTTTTTTTTCAACTAAAGGAGCATTATATAACTGGCATACCCAAGTTTTAAAATTCGTAAAAGGTCTTCAAAGAACATTTGTTAGTGCATGTATGGATTATGTAGATGGCTAAAGAGTTTGATACAACTTACACTAAAGTCATTTATGTTTGATTTATTTTCGTAAGAGAAAATTTACCAAATCAAATTTATAGACCAGTAGTGCAGCTCTTTAATCTGATTAATTGAAAATCTTGTATCACTACGCATATATCTCTGAAATTGTCGGCGAATTATTAAACATATAAAAGTTAATTTCTTCTAACATGAAGACTGCCAAAATGATTTTCGTACTGCGAGTTAGTGTTTAATTAGGGCTCCATCAAATCCTATATTCAGAAATCATAAAATTTATAATTATTTATCACAATTCATTGAATGAATTAACTATTTCAGAAGGGCTTTGAGTCGGGCGAACAGTCAGAACATTTGACCAGCAGCACGACCGTGCACGGCGCTGAACATCTGCGCGGCGGCGTGGTGACGCTGTCAGGTGACGGCCCTCAGCAGCAGACGTTGGCCACAAAACGGGTGACCTTCTGTGACTTCATCTCGACCGAGGACGTCGTGTGCGTCGAGGGCAGTGAGACTAACTTCACGAGCAGCTTTCAGCACGAGGAGGGAGACATCAACTCGAGAAGCAGCGGGCTAAAAAGCACCCTGAAGGAAGACAAATTGAAAAAAGTCATTCAAGAAAACGAAGAATGTAAAAAGGCTGCTGTAGAAGAAAAGGTAAACGAAAACCAAACTGCAATTAAAGCCACTGTTATTAATGGCAACATTAAGGAACAGGTGTCTCAGAAAGCAGGAAACGATAAACGAGTGAAATTTGGGAAAGAATCCATTCCTCTAGCTGCGAAAGACAATCTTACTCCAAACGAAAACTTGGGTAGAAAGAGTGCGTGTTCAAATTTCAAAAGCGAACAGACGATCTCTTCTGATCCTTGTGGGATACCTCATGAAAAAGTTTGCGGAGCAAAATTAACGCCACAGTTTAAAAGTGAGAATTTGTGTGTCACACCCTCTTTCACCGAAGAGCTGCAGACGACAGAATTTACGAGGAAATTTTCGGGAGAAAAAACCCACATTTCGTCTGTGCATCGAAACCACAACGCAAAAATGACTGCTGACATCGATCAAGTCTCTTTCACAACACCTTTGAAAGGTAAATTGACCACATAACTAACGTCACAGTAGTATCAATTACAAGAGTTTTTATCCTCATGGAAGCTCCCAAAAATGTTAGCAATGTGTAATAAAATGTTTTCTAGCTATGAACACTGCAGGTTCGAGTGATGACTTAGCATCAGTGTTGTGAACGAAACTCTAGGTCGATGAGTAATATTTTTCTGTAAATTCAAACACTTGTAACCTCTATCCATTAACATAATAAATTTAAATTACGTTTTTTAAGTATATCTCACATTTGAAAACAACGCTGACAAAAATTACCGGATATTTTCACACAGATTACCTGTCCGCCTGTGGTCTGGAGGACCTGCACGGCTACCTGAAGGTGGTGGGGTGTCTCGTAGTGGGGGACCTGCTCTACCTCCTCCCTCAGGAGCTCCACGCCCTTCCGCTGTTGCCCAGGAGGAAACTGTGCGACCGCTTGGCTGGGCTCAAGCTCACTGTGTCTCGTGAGTCGGCAGCTTAGTTGATGGCATTGATCGTGCTGTGTCTTGGAAGTTTTCTGCATGATGTTTGTTGGTATCTAAAACATTTGGAGAATCTAGTCTTCAATTAATCAATCTAATTGATCATTCAGATTAGAGGTTCCCAACCTGGGGGGCTCGCACCCCCTGTGGGGGCGAGACGATATTCCAGGGGTGCGAGAAAAGTCCGGATAAATATAATATTGGATATTGGTTATATGGTTGAATTTTTATTTCAGGGGATGCGAGGTTCGAATGGAATATTTTTAGGGGTGCGGAGCGAAGAAAAGGTTGGGAAGCCCTGATTTAGAACAATTGATCTAATTCTCATTTTCTGATTTTCCACACTCAGCTGGTGTCCCTTTGTTATGTTCATTAAAATTTCCCTCATGTTTTGAGGCCGGACTTTATGGAAGAATTTTTGAGCTAAATCGATTGATATTCTTTTTATGTTTGAGACTATAAAGAACTATTAGCTGAATCACTGTTTAAAATTTTAGTGCATTTTATTAATTAAAATCGATGAATATAAATCGAACGTCACCGCGCATGAATATCGATGTGGTTCATAAGACCGATTAACCAGTTTCTTCCTTTACGCAATGGTTTTACGCCTTACTCATCTCTGTGAGTCTTAACGACGTAACCTAAAACTCACCTTCTCGTTTTTTAAGTTTTTATCTTACTCATGATTGATTGTTGAATAATGAGTTTTCACTAAAAAATTATGATGCATTTTCCAAGTTCAGTCTCTTGAAATTATTAATGCTGAAAGTCATCCGAAAATTGAAAGTTTGACTTTTCAGGCCCTGTTTTAATAATTTTCTTCCGTGTACACTTACACTTTCAGATTTAACATTTTATATGAACTGCTCAATGTAGTAGCTTTTTATTTATTCGCCACCGTTCCTTAATCTGAACTCTGTCTCCAAACTGTGATCGTGATTCGGACACTAAAGGCGTCTAGTCGTGGGCGAGAATGCGCAGTCCACCAATCATTGTTTCGGAGCCATGATAAATGTTCCAAGTTGTGGGTGAGAGATGGCCCTCTTAATGAGACTTGAAACCTCATATTGCCGCTCGTGATGTACAGCCGTCAGTGGGCAGTGAATGGAAGAGAACACTCATGGAGAGACAGGCAAAAGAAGATCAAATGCTTAAATGGACTTGATTTAACGAGGAAGAATTGAAGAGTACAAAATAGGGAATTTATTGGAAAGTCAGCGGAATGGTTAATCGTCGCACATGTTTACCACTTCGTGGTATTGTTTGATAAAATAATTCAGGATAGGAAAGAACTCCTCAAAGCGGTTGGAAACTTGGTTGGAAATAATTTTTGTTACTGAAAAGATATTATAAACAGAAAATAGGTTAAACTAGTAATTGAACTGTTGACAATAGCGTAAAGATGAAAAAACAGTGAGGAAATTTAGAAAAACTATGTTTACCTCTCATCAAACGTCCGAGGTGGAAATCTTTAAATTCTGTTAAACTTGGAAACGAGTGTCTTATTGAATATTTTTAATTCATGTATTACTGGCTATTATGAGTTTTTTAAATGTTCGAATTTCTCATCTTTTCAAGTAAATCTAAAGAGAGACCGTTTGCAAAATCATTACAGGTTTTGCTACTAATGCTAGCGGTAAATTACTGGAATTCACTAATATACAATTGAAAAGAGTTCTGTGCTTCGTTACATTTTAGAAACTTGGATAGTAGGTAAACTAACTAACCTAAGAAACTTTTTTGAGATGTGGCCAAGCTCGTATCAAGATATCCTCGCTGGCCAAACATATCAAAGGTCAATAGTTAATTATTCAGCATTACTGTAGATACTGTTGGAACTCGGTGACACTTTATTACTGTTCATAAGTTTATTAGTAGTTACAAGAAATATAAGCTGCTGCTCGTTTGCTCCTCGTACAGTCCCTACAAAAGACGATACGCTGAAGCACGCACTCAAGCAGCAGGGTCTGAGTCACGCCCTAGGGTACGTGCAGGCCCTAGGGGCGCTAACCCTCTCCGACCTCAGTCTCCTGACGGAGGAAGACCTGAGTCCTCTGCCACCCTTGACCAGGAGGAGGTTAATGATCGTGTCAGGGAGGTAAGTCTTGAACTGTTTATTGAAGTGAAATTATTTACCAATGAAAAATTTCCATGAACTGTTTTTTTTTGAAGTGATATAATTTACAAGTAAAAATTTTTCTTGAACTGTTTTTTGAAGTGAAATGATTTAATAATGAAATTTTCTGAAATTATCACATTTCTTGAGTTTTATTTCATACTGCATACTACATACGATGCTTGAATTCTATGGTTTTCGATTTTTAAATTTTGTTCTTATTTTCATATTAAACTTCTAACGTTGATTTCCTGTTGGCAGGGGTATTGAAAAAGAGAAGACAATCAACTGTTCCACTGACTATCTCATGTGATGTAGTAAGGCTTACCTCGTATCTTAATTACGTCCATCATGGTGATCTGAACACAATTATACGCAAGAATTATTCACTCTGATTCTATTGCTTAATTGAATTATGATTGAAGTGATTAAATACGAATAAATTAGATAAACACGGCCCCAGCCACTGCGTTGCCATTATGAAAATATTCAATCGACATTTCTCTATCACAAACTTAAACCCATGATAAAGCTCAATTGTGCTACAATAATTCTGAACAGGCCTATAGTTGTACTAAAATAAGTATTAACTCGATAAGAAAGCACTTTCATTATAAGATCATAAGAGATGTGACCAAAATGTAACCTCGATGATTTAACCTCGGTAAGCTCTAAATCCGCTCTGAGAGCCAGGCTTGTGAGCATATTTCGTGAGAGACATTTGAAGTGAATCTCGGAACTATGTTGATACTCTTTAGATGATCTGAAGAATATTCTTATGCTTCACTGATGAACTATAACTTTATTGTTACTGATGATTACGTATTGAAACTTAAGCACCTGAAGTGATTGACAGAAAATATACATTGCGTTTAATTAAAGCGCGATGCTTTTTCTGCAACTCACGGCTTCTGCATTCCCGATTTTCCATTGCTGGATTTTTCCTACCGATGTGCGACCCGAACTGATTTGTTGTAGCAGCAGGGATGCTATTGTGCGCACAGTATAGCTCCCTCACTGCTCTCAACTCCGATGTTACCGAAACGACCTGTCCGTGCCGATTTGGACTCGCTAGAACTTTTTGACTTTCCTTTGTGGTGATGTTTGGCCCTCACGGACACGCCCTACCAGTGGGGTGTTCCTATCGTTTGTGAATGTTTTCGAAACGCCAAAAATAACTCGTGACTTTTTTTCGGAGGCGCACCAGTTCTCGATATTGTGTAGCGACTGATGTACCGGATGCATTGATGTTGATAAGTTGCTCGTGATGAAAAGAAAAATGATGAAGAAAAAACAAACTGACTACAGATTTTTTTATGATTTCAAATGATTTTTTTCAAACAAGTCACTGTGATGGCAGTACGAGATGGTGACATCTCTTGTATCGACCATTTGAGTGAGACAATCATAGTTTAAGCTTATTCTGCAAAATGTAAGCGTTAGTCAGAACTGAATTTCTTTGATGTTTGCATTTTTCCAATAGGTAGCTCGTCGTCTCTGATTATTGTCCTTTGCGACTGATAATATAACTCTTCAGGAATTCGTCGTAATAGATAAATTTGCTTTCAATGTGTAACGTACGTGCAGATGTTTTCTCCTACGGAGTAGCATGTATAGTTTGTCTGATTAAAATGTTCGATGAGACTTGAGTGTTTTATTTACACAGAAAATACATAGTCTGAAATATATATATACTTTATAGAATTTTCTGAAGATAGTTCAACTTTACCAACATGTTAAAAAACCACCTCGGTGTTATAAATGTCCTTGTCTTCAAATATAGTAGTTTGTTCACCTATTTTTAAATTTTATGAAGAATGTGATAATAATTATAGATTTTTTTGTCTTGAAGTAACTTCCGGTGGATGAGTTTGAAGAAAGATTGTTTGTTTCATGTTTTTTCGTCACAACTGATTAAAAGAAAGCGTGGGTTTCAGTAAATACATGTTCAGATTGATTCGTTTATAGAGCTTTAAATCGTGCAGTAAAAGACCTTACCGGAAAATTTTCATAATTTATTTCAGCATGCACAGCATTCTATTATTTTGAGATTTAGCCGTGCACCTATATTTTTCTGCGATCATTTTAATAGCGAGTGCCACTGAACTAGATACTTAAATGTGGCGCTTTATATCCGCGGACTTAAAACGCAGCATGACAGCAGAAAAGATGGTACATGTCTGATATTCCAATCGTTTTATTTCCCAATCTAATGAGGTTCATTAACCAGTAAGATCAATTTGGGCTCGCGTTAACAAGTAAGCATAAATTATGGAGCCCTTGTTGCACAATATTTTACAAACATCATCAACAGATACGATCTGCGCTGTAAATTTCAGCATTAGCTCGAATGCAGTGCTTGTGTTTGAATTACCCGTACAATGATTCGCTTTCTAGTGAAGTTTAGTGATATGGTTTAGAGAATAAACTGACTTGAAAAGCTGTAGAAATAATGAGTTTAGATAGTTGAATCAGTTGAATTGCCTCAGCACACGAACTAGGTCTCAGTTTATCCCTTGAGACTAAACCTCGACAAAACAAACGGTTTTCATGACATCAACTAATTTTGAGGTTGTTAAACATCATCCATGAAGGAATGCAGGCAATTTTTACTCGTGTGTTGTTTCTACAAGCTGTGTTACGATGCACTTTAGAGAATAGCTGATAACTACTTGATTTCAAAAGGAAGAATACCGGATACAACCATTTAGTTTTTCCAAAAACTAAGCTTTTTTAGAACAAGGCATTCATGATCGCATTGAGTAATATTTGTCAATGGTACCGGCCGTCTTACTGGAGCTTGACTTACAGTCTTTCTATTAACCAATGCTGGAAGATGCAAATGTTGGGCTGGCTGCCTCGTTGGGCTGTCGGTGTAACATTTGCAATGGAAAAAGCAAGATGGCGTCCATGAAGCAGACGCCATTGTAGAGGCAAGTGTATCAAAGAGCAGCAACTGTTGCACCATTTCGGCGCCGCCCACAGCTGCCGCTTTGCCTGCCTCCGAGCCCTCAAGTTCCAGCTGGGCAAAAAGAAAATCTCAAATTCTCGTCAAGGGCAGACGAAAAACATCGCGCACGATCGTGATTCTCACAATTTTGGGGCTACGCGAGGTAGATATAGTTAATGATTATTATTGTACTGGGATCTGTAGATATTGCTTTTATTTTTAAACTACGGACAAATTCAATTAATCATATAATGAATGCTACGATCCTCTTCAACATTCTCAATCAGATACCTTAATTCTCTAGAAATTTACGTTTTTGTAAGACATGCATGTTAAAATTGACTCGAAGATTGCGATAGTCCATGGTTTCGAGGACGACTTCAGAGATCATTCCAGACATATAAGAAATGTAGCGCACTTATGCTAGCAGTTAATCCCAGTAGCTTACGGGTAAATATTCAGTCAGATGCATGTGAAGAAAATTCTAAGCTATTTAACTCAATTATTTAAAAAGTGTGGTATTGGGACCACAAAATGGTTCATTTCCATGTTTTAATTTCGTCATGAATCGCATGAAAATATCTCTAACAACTAATTTTATCATGAATTCAGTCCAAAAAGTTTCCACTTAGCTGAAAGTACTGTACGAAATTTCTCAACATTTTGTTTAGGGATTACCCACATAAAATAGCACTTAGATTAATAGCTGTCTTACAAACATTTGAAACTACGAACTATTAGACAGATGTAAGCCAGTGCATCAGCATACAGAGTGAAGCGACTCACACCATATGTTCTGAAAAAGAGCTCAAAGTATGTGTATGCGAACCATCGAATAATGGATTTTTACTTAAAAATTTGTTTACAATTGCGCTGATATATGATAATTTTGTAACATGTGAGCTTCGAGGAAAGTTTTTCAAAGCATTAAACACTGAAAAACATTCCTCTAAAAAGTATTTTACGAATGGAACACGTACCGGTAACCACTTTAGATTATAAAAGCCACGTGTATTTGCAATAGTCATAAAATTTGACGTGAAATTATTCTCATTCATTTTTACAACACCTCGACTTGCATTCATGCAAACATTGTCATAACGTACATAAATTGAAAAAGTTAAGAGCAAAACAGACCTCAAAAGTGGAAATGTACCAAATGAATGTGATTAAGCGCATTATTTAAAATCTATTAAGGGAAAGAGTCCTTACACTCATCCTGGGACAGCTTAGAACCGAAAAATTCAGAAAAGACTGAATTAAGCCGTGCATTTTTGAATCGTCGTAGTATACATAGAGAAAGAATCATTATCTGAACTTCAACTGAGACTTCAATTCATTATCTCTCTGCAGTACTTCCTCACAATGAGTAAATGAAAAACACTTGCAAAACCGCCTTCTTGGTTACAATTTTCAGATTGTGTTATAACACTATATGTCCTTTGCTCCCCACCTCTCGTTTGGATTTGATTTGACTTCATATTTTAAGGAAGAAGGCGTGTTTTAAATCAAACATCATATGACAAAAAAGTAAATAATCCTTTTTGTTAAGGAAAAAATATGAAGAACCAAAAGTTCTCCGAATAAGGTGCTTAATGACCTACTAACTCAAGGACAAAACGTTCCTTTTATTTCATGGTAATTAAACGAAATATCTGTTCGTTATAAAAGATTTAGATAAATTCCGATAATTTCTGATCTATATACGCTAATACTAATTCATTTGTTGAGTGAAAAGAAATCCTATCAATATGATGCCAGGTTCGTCAAATATTTTCAAGATCAATTTCTTCGTTCCGTGCTGCAAGTGAATTATTCTTTCTTTGTCATTCCAAAATTCAAAATTAATAGGTATGTATGTCATCGTCAGATTAAATTCAGTTTTTTACGCTGTAAAAAGCCCTTATTTTTTGTAACTTTGTTTAAATTATTATCCACGATAGTGATGATCAAAGGCAGTAGCGTAGTTAACAGTTCGTTTTTAAATCCATAAGTACTAGTATACTGCTGAATGCCCGTTATCTTACCCGGAAGTCTAGTCTAAGTTTGGCAGCCCTCTTCTTCTGACCACATCTTTTTTCAAATTCATGCGCCTTCTGTAAATTAAGGTATCCCGCTCCTACTTTCTTTTCTGCGAAAAATAAGCTGCGGGTTAAAAGTGCAGAAATAAATCATGTCGCCCATCACTCGTTTTCTAGTCATGCCAAAGAGACAATCAAATTTCAAATATGGAACTATGATATCAAAACACAATTAAAACTGTGTTTCCGAGAAATTTTATTCGTATAACGCGCGAACAACATGAGTCAAAATTTTAGAATGATCCTAGTTAAAAAAGGGAATTTTGGCTATGATATGAACTCAGAAGTGCGACTGGAATGCCTGGAAACTCCGTTCAACTGCTCCAGGCTTTCGATGCGAATTTTCTATCGTAAGTCTAGAACTTAGCGTCGATATTGCGCTACAACTTTTGCTGATGTATTAGCGTTGTGTGAGAGCATTGTGTTTCCTGTAGGTTCAAATTGATTGCTTATTGGTTTAACTAGTACCGAAGGAGTGTCTAAACATTCTGGAACAGTCTCCCGACCAATGGCGAGCTTTCCAGCGAGAGGGGCGTGGTTTTTCCATACCAAGGGGAGGCCTGACTGTTACCTAGAGTCATTGATCCAGCACACAGACGCAAGCCTCCGCTACTATCGCTCCAAGCAGACAGCGGCGCGCATTCCAACAGCAGCTCGAACGTCCGTCGCAGCTTACGTCGGAGAAACTTTCGCACCAAATCCTGGAGCCATACGACTAGGAGTGAAACATTTTTTTGCAGAAACAAAAGGTCATCGGCGAAATTCTTTACGGTAACCGTGTTTTCGCTATTTATTTCGGTGATAAAGAACTGCGAAAAATTCAGCACGAAACTGGAAAAAATTGTTCTACTTTAAAGTGTACGGATTTATTTTAGTGTGCAGTATTAGGGCTAGGTCACGGAACTTAGCAAGGCTACAACGGCAAGACCTTATATTCATCGCATCAGTATTTGTAACCAGCAGCGGTGGCAGCTGTAATTGCTTGGAAACTGCTCGGCCAACATCTACTTCAAAAATAAAATTTTATGACTGAAAAGGTGTAAAATGATTGGAACTTTGAAATTTTAAGCCCCAATTGTGACTCCGATAACTGATGGAAGTGACAACCCGAAAACTATATCATAGAAATACACTGCAGTATTATTTAGGTGCATAGTGTGAAAAATTATCTTGTTACAAGTTGCGAAATTTCTGACTGCGAATGACTATTTAATATCGATAGAACGTTTGCAAAAGAACAGAACTGACGGAAAACCATTGCACAAAGAAGTGAGTAAAATTAATGAAAAATTTCAATATTTTTACCAAAGAATAAAAAGTGTGAACGTCATCAATATTAATATCCGAATTGTATTCAATGTTTACACACCTTAAGTAACCCATTGTACATTTAAATTCATGCAGCAGCGCTTTCTGAATTGGAAACAATTCCAGAATTATTAGTGTCTCCATTACTGAAGTTGATGAACTATCAGCGTTATATGAGCCAAGAGTATGAAATAATCTATGTGCAAATGCGTACGATTTAGAGTTCCACATTCGCCCGTGATTAATGCGGCGTCAAAAGATACTTTTCTGAAATTGATATTCAAGCTTATTTCGCATGCTGGAACCCTAGCACAAATGGGATTGACGGAATAGACATTGATTTTTAAACGATAACGAACGAAAATCTTCAACAAGAGTAATTTGGCTGAATAAAATAGAAGCCTCAGAGGATATTTGATTGAATACAAAAGAAAGAAAGATGAGTGGACCAGGTGTCGAGATGGGCGACGCCCTGCTGATGGCACAGCGACAGATGTTATCTTCCCTGCCCCCGGCGCTGTTCCTGAGAGCGTCCGAAAGGTTCCAGCGTACGCCGAAATGCGCCAGGTGCCGGAACCACGGCGTCGTGTCCGCACTGAAGGGCCACAAGCGCTACTGCAGGTTCCGTGACTGTATGTGCGCCAAGTGTACCCTCATCGCAGAAAGACAGAGAGTCATGGCTGCCCAAGTGGCCCTTCGCAGGCAGCAGGCGAGGGAAGAAAACGAAGTGAGAGACATAGCGATGCTGTACCAGTCCAAGGGAGTGCCTCAGGACGGCATCCTGCCTCCTGACCTCCTCATGCCCCCGCACCTCTCGCTCTCCATCTCCCTCCAGCAGCAGCAGCAGTCCACCAGGCCCCTCTACACTTCAGCCTCGTCTTCCGCTTCTTCTGAGTCGACCACATCAGGTGAGGAGATAGTTTTTATGGTGTGCTAGTCGCATGAAGTATTTTCATAGTATTGTTTTTATGTTTTATAATCATTCTATTAGCTTGATACGTGGAAAACAAAAAATACTAAGAGTTAAGAATGTTTCGCTTTGTTAATAGTGCGTTGTCAGTAGATCATATTTTTTTTACGCATAAATTATGATAGCAACGATGACACAATTTGTCGTTCACATGGAATGAAATAATATGTTATCTTGCTTCCTGTCTCGCGGCGATGAATACAAGCATTATTTTCGTGTAAAATAAATCAAGCACCTATTTTTATATCCAGACGAATATCGTATTAAACTCTCATCGCACAATTTTCCATTTGAAAGGCAGAAGGTGGGTCACTATTTCGTCCGATTCGACTTTTTGAAGTTCCTTTCAATTTTAGCTCACAATCTCCTCAGCATCGCGTTGATGAGCATCTTTTTGTTTACAAGACCCACGTGTCGACGGCGCTGTGAGAGGCTCTGAGCACGCGAGGGCAGCACGAGTGTTTTAGAGCTCTTTAGAGACTGTGTTTAGACGCTATCTTAATTATAACACAGAGAGTACCGGCTTGATAATGAGCACTGAATGGTGAGGACACTCTTGAAGTCTCGTCTGCGTGATCCCGGCGACAATGGCCGGACGACGGTCTCTTGTCTCTCTGAACAAAGTAAGAGCTTTATGATTGCGAGAGGAGCATTGCTGCAACCTTTCAGAGCGATAAACGTTTCCCTCAGATGAGATGATATGCGATCGTTGAGTGTTGATAAAACAAACCTACAGAACACTAATTGAATAATAAGTCGACCGAGCTCAGCTTCTCACCTATAATAATAAGCTTGGTGGGTTTATTTATTGAAATATTTATTTGGTGTTCGCTTCTTCCGTCTCTCTGTCACACCCAAATGTATGCGTAATGACCGTATCTGTGATACGAAATTCCCTAGTGCACAAGTACAAGAATATTTTTATCGAGGGTAGTAGTATAGGATGGATATATTTGTTTGTCATCCACATCTGGAAAATTTACCTAAGCAAAATATTGAATCCCGTAATTTTTAAAAGGCCGTGTACACTGGTTATATAATAATTTACGAATCATTGCCTGCAGGAGAATTTTACATCATTAATAAATATTGGCGTACAGAGTACAGATCTTGAGAGCACCGTTGATGAATGGCGATACTTCAGTTGTTTTGGTTTTTGGTAAAGGTAATGGAACTATCAAATTTTCAGCTCTATTTTAAATAAACACAATTCATTAAACTTAGCTTTTATATCTGTTAAATTTGTAGGAGCAAGTAATTCACTCTACCAAAGGATAGAGATTTTTCAGAGAATTCAAATTGTCGAAATGTTTCTGTATAATCGCTCTCATTCAACTGTAGAATAGGACAGGAACTATTTCATCCTCATTTACGACTATTTCAACTTTGGGAAGATTTTCTGATGAAATTGTAATAGCTATTCGGGCCCCAAATGTTTATGCAAATTTTAGAAATTTAAAAAATATTGACAAATTTAAACGGAATATTTGTAACCACCTTGCTCAATTTTACTTAAGGTAAAAGTTTCAACACCGACACTTGAAATTGTAAATAAAGTACATTTTTCATTTCAGAGTGACATTCTTACTTTACACAAACTGCACAGGAAAGACTCAAACTTGCTGACGATACATACAGGAAGTCCAACAAAAACCCGAACCGAGTATTTACTTTCACGTATCAGTAATACCATCATAATCAGTAATACCTATTCTACAGGTTAATTTTGAGGGATCATTTTGCTAGAAATTAAATGCTATTGGTATTCATGTGATGGTATACGGGAAAATAGATGCTCGGTTCTTGTTTTTGTGGGACATACTGTATATAGTTACCTTCCGTCGAGAAAAAGCGAAGTCCGAATTTAAAACAGAATTTTCTTCTAGCATTTATTCATAATTTCAGGTTGTAAAAGAAAATGAGGCATCGTACATTAACATCAGAATATCGACTAAAAATCAAGTCAAAATGGTCTTCATCTAAAAAAAAAACCAAAGAAATACAGTATCTTTACTCTTACGGGAGAAAATTCTAAGGGTCTATGGAAATTTCAGGTACCATCAAATCAAATTATTTTTGTTCAAATTTTATAGCGGTTAATCATGAAAAATGTTAACTAGTATTTAAGGAGATATTCTCCCGACACATTAAGTTGTTGTATAATACAGACTTGATTCGCTTAAAGCAACCATGAAAATTAAATGAACGCTTCTGTGGTCTATTGTTATGTTCTTTCGTTCGTTAACTGATTTTGGAATTGGTGAATAGCTTTCAAAAGGTGCTGACGATATTTTTTTCAATCATTTTGTTTCAAGCTCTATGTCGCATTTTGTTAAAAAAATCCAAAGCCTTTTTTAATAACTAAAGTAGATTTGTTTGAAAATAGTTGAATTTTGAAACACGCTTCTTCTCGGCATTTAAAATTTTGAGGTTATCAAACTTTGAGACGAATAGCGTAGGTCGTGGTGCATAACAAACGGTTCTACTGCGCCAGATACATCGGCGCGAGCTTGAGCACGAAGTGACGCCGGCCGAAATTTTCTACAATTCAGATTTTTTTCATTGTTCGCACTCTGAGCACTGCAAATATGAGCGTTACTAAGGTGAAATAAAAAAATTAAATCAATAAGAGGGAAAAATAAATCCCCTCAATTCAAAATGTAATGTAAATTTTTGAATAACTAATAACTAAATTGTACATTGAAAAAGGGTTTACCCAGTACATTCATTAAATTTACAGGCTTCGTTTTGTATCGTTAATTTTTTACAGCTGAATTGGAGAAAGTGATTTTTGAATTGGTCATCGCGCTGGATCACTCACTTAAACTCTTAAACTCATAGTGACTGTAGGGCATGACCGGACCAATTAAAAAGTGCGAGTCTGTAATTTGTGGTCCCAATGAATATTGTTATTACCTCTCTTTCATCCAGTACTTGACCGCTTCTGTAAATCACTACGAATTCAATTGAAGAATTAAAGAAATATTGATGTATTCATTGATTTGATGTGTTACTCACAAATAAAAGCAGGCAGCTTTATTTTATCGTCCTACGTTTTGACTGAAGACTGAAAGCAGCATTACATCAGTTCAATGCTTCAATCCACAATTCCTTATTCAATAATAGTGATAAAATAAACCCAGAGAGACAGCCCTGCAGAGGCAACGCCAGTTTGTCTAAACATTTCAATAAACCCGGAATGATGGATAATAAATGTCGAAATATCATTATTTTGGATTTATATCATAAATTATCGACGAGGGAATAATGTCAGCTATTTAGCCTGCATTGCTCACGATGAACGCGCTAGAAACTCTATACTAATTCAAAGTTGTTCTCATTTTCAAACCTCACGCGATTAGATTTAACTATTTTTGTTCAAATGAAATGTCATTTCAAAATTAAATTGTACTGAACCTATATTTTTATGTTCATAACAATATTTTAATTGAATATCTCCTAAAATTTACATAGAAATAATGATTCCAATTTAATCGTTCACTGCAATTTTTACTACTCCAAGTAGACAGGAAATCGAGTCTATCCAAATACTATATTTGTTTTTAATACTATATTTGATTCCAATTTAATCATACACGGCAAATTTTTACAATTCCAAGTAGACAGAAAATCGAGTCCATCCAAATACCATATTTGTTTTTACTTTATCGACTCATTTTTCCGCACAATCTTCGGTAAGAAAAAAATCACAGTGGCAATAAAACGCAGGTTTCTCGTGACGTGAGCATTTTTCCAGTGACCAATAACGGTGGTCGAGTTCCAGGTTCGGGAAAATAGTGTCCAGAAGCTGAGGCGCAAAGAACAATCCTAGAGCAGGCAGTGTCGTGCCTCTGACACAGATGGATATATAACTCGCACTGAAACGATCTCAGGATGTTTTTACCGTCCAAAATACTGATTCCGAACCTTCGGAATGGCCGTTGCAGTCTGGTGATGATGCTGTACGACACATCGCTGCCCAGTAGAAGACATAGAAAGATTTGCTCAGTGATTTCATTGCCGCATCGGAATTCTTCGAGATAGAAGTATATGAGCCGTGAATTGCTCAAACATTATTAATAACTTTTTATCTGATTCATTATTTTTAACTTTTGACAATAACTTTCTTACTTTTCTTCATTACACGAAGTTATTATGTTCTGCGTCTCAATCCTAAACGTATTCTTTAAATTTTGGCACGCGAACGATTGGTTTCCCAAGAAAAGAAAAAAATGATTTCAAGCAAAAATTTTTTCATTATTTGCAGATAACATAAAACAAATACGTTCATTAGCAATATAGTCCTCAGCGCGTTGTACGTGGCGCTGCTTTACCAACTTTGTGCTAGTTCAAACATCCAACGCTGAAATATAAATACATGTATATTCAAATAGATTTAAATAAAAATTAATAAATAATTGTGCATACTACATATAACATGAGGATAAGCTACTGCCGAAACGTTTTATAGATTTGACGATTTGTAATATTAAATAATGCTTAACCTACGAGCAGTGTATTTCATTTTCAAATTCCTACTGAAATTAATAAATAATTGTGCATACTACATATCATGTGACGATAAAATACTTCAACTGAAATTATTAACTGTCAAAAGAAAAAATATACGAAGAAGAAATACGGGAAGGTACGTTCGGCCAGGAAGGAAAATTAATTATACTTCAATGCTGAACATCAAACTTTTTCCGTTTGAATGCTATGTATCTTGGGAAACTGTTACTGCCTGTTAAATCTGTTTTCACGGATTTCGAAATGTTACTCACTACAGTGCCATGATTTCTTTAGAATAAGATAGAAATACAATGAGAATCGACAACACGATGCTCGAACACTGATGCTTCTAAAGCAAATAGTGAATTTTACGAAACATAAAAAAATCGAACATGTAAATAATTTTTTATATCATTGGGGGAATAAAAGGAAACACAACATCTAACGGAATGTTTAAGTGATAGTAGTTTGAGATTGATACCCCTAGACCTGTCTTATGTACGCATGTGTATCACATTAAAGCTGAGCGTGAAGTAAGTTTCAAATACTTCCTATCGCTAAAATGCCTGCTTTCTTATTTTCCTACACTCCAATTACTCTCAGCATCATTTTTACGCTCAGAAATTGATGTTAGAAAGAAAACGAAAGTTAATTTCCGAGAATAAAATTTGAATTTGTTAATTTTCTGTTTTCCTCAGTTGTATTTGATCGTAAAGGACCCTTGCTCACTTTTTTTATCTCTAAAACAATTAATATGTTTTGAGTACAAACGCAGAATTTTGGAATACATGACAAGCCGCAATTGGACCCAAAGACGTGGAAGCAGACGATGGCTCCCTATTCCAACGGCGTGTCTAAATTCTGTCATCATTTGAGATGTCTGTAGATGAAAGATGAAATCCAAGGTGCATGTGAGTTGTACAGTAAATGTCTCGTCTTCACGACGGCAGCCAATAACGATGTTTACACCGTGTGCCTTTGAGTTAATTTTACTTTTATGACCTTTCTCTTGAACATACCTTTACTGGGGCTGTTAGAGTATGTCTGGAGTTTGAGAGCTACATATTAATCACAAAAGAATGAGAGACAAATGTGTTCATCTACGTACTCCAAGCGTCAATGCATTAATCGGATGTAGAGGTTACCCATTGTCGTAATATCAACCACCAGGTTTCTGCGACCTGGTTCAATAGCAAGTCGTTATACTATGCAGATGGAGTTACTGACAGAGGCTCTACATCGTTGACATGCTCCCGTCGAGTGTCGAAGAGCGCTTACCAATCCTGCCTTCCGCTGCAGCGGACGGGGCCGCCGAACGGATCTCGATATATCAAATTCTAAGGATTCTCTGCTCTGACACGCAGTCAAGTTTTGCTTGCGAGAAAACATCGATTGTCTTCCATAAATTTGAATATTCTTCATTATTACACGTTTGAATTGTCATAGGTAATAATATATTTTAAAGACCTAATACATTAGTTGGTCATATGTGAGCAATCAATTGTAGCTTTAAATGTGTTTGCTCCAATCGCGAGAATCTTTATCTTTCACGAATTGAGGTTCTGTAGGGAAGCGCTAAAAATGCTCTAAAATGAATTTTTTACTAAAATTTGTATAAATATGACTGACAGTGAGTATATAAATCGGTTTCACACTGTCGATATTTAAATGTTCATTTTGAATGTTGCTTTGAGAATGAAATCATGAGCAAATTATTTGAGAGTAAAAAACATGCCCGCCAACGCAAAATCTAGCGACAGGATGCACGCCCCAAAAGTCAATTTCGGTGACAAAGTTGTGGTCTTCATTTGACTTCTTTACATCCTTCAACTGAAGATGTTTCATGTTTTGAGGCGTTCCTACAGGTAGCGTTTGCTTGTCAAAAAACTCTTGCTTCCGTAAGAGTGACAGTTCCCTTTCACGAGACAGAAATTCGTAATATCATGTAAACTCCAGTGAAGCTTGAAAGGAAATGGTTTTTCACCGTCAAAGAGATAAGCGCTGCAAAAATACAGTAATGTTTAGGAAAAGCTTGATTTAGCTTTTAGTGCTCCTATGATTTCTTCACTCGTCCTTACATAACGACTACTAAAATACCATATTATTGATTTTCTTTCGAATTTGTACAATTTCTGATGCAGCAGCGCAAAACTTCAATTTTAGGCTGAAGATAAAATTTCCATTGAATGCGCTTCATTCCTCGTCGTATGTACTACTCCCAACAAAGTAGAAATATGTACATGAGAATAAATATTCTCCACAAGAGGATCCCATTTGGCCGCTAGGATGAAAGAGGGAGTCACAACTACAGGAGCACAGTTCAGAGCTGTCTCGAGCATGCCGCTGGAGCACCAAAGTCTACGGGCTGTGAGCACAGGATTCCACGCACCCTGAGGCGCAACACAGCAGCCGCGGCTTATATTCCTCTTACGGGCGAGTGGGCGGCAGTCGCTCTGTTCTAATGCGACACAGCCACCAACTCCCTCTGCTTCTGACACTCAAAAGTCAACCAGAAACACCGAATTAAAAACAACGATCCAAGCGTACACGTAGTTGTGATCATGCCGGAAGGCTTGCAGCTTCAATAGGAAATGGTCACTATAGAGTGGATTGAAAATTTTTCAAACCATCTAGCTGTCCTGTAGTAGATGACACGAATAACTAAAAAAGCAGTACACCATTGAAAGGTTGAAACTTTGAAGTGCATTACGTTGGTTTTCATCCTGTTTAGAAAATAAATTAATTATTAGGTTTTGTCCTCTTAGGAATGACAATATTGTAAAAATTGTAAGATTCTGAAACACTACTGAATTACTAAATAAATACTAATTTAGAATAAAACATTCAAGCGCTTAAATTCAAAACAACAAACCCTGATATTGTATGTTTTTCTTATATTTTGTCCCTTTCACGTTCCGTAATAAGGGGTCAAGCTGTAAACCTATTCGCCATCCATTACCATCATTAAGACGTCTAGTTCTATTCATTTCGTACTGTATAGTGAGGACTCGGAAATATTTCTTTCATTTCTTCTCTCAATGATTGAGGATTTCCTCTGATTTATCCGGCGGAGGAATCAGTTAACTTCTCAATTAGACAACAAGTTTATTTTCACGTACGCTCAAAAACTTCAGCCAATGAGGCTGTTAATTAATTTTGGTCCATGTCGTCGCAGGATCGAAGCGTCTCAAGTTGGCGCAAAGGCAACGGAAGAATTTATAAGATTTAGATGTGTTCAGTAACATTGTTTGTCTTACATAGAAGTTCTAAAATATAATTATATATTCACTTCAAGCACATGGAGTTGCTCATTGTATCTTAAACGAATATTTTGAAATTGTTTTGCATGGGGGATGATAGCTGATAGTAATTGTGTTTACTCATTAAATTGAGACTCGCAAACTGAAGTAAAGTTCCTCTTTTCGATATTAGGAACTCTTTGGTCTCTTCGGGTGCCTGTTTCTTTCTTTACGAAACTAAATCAATAAAACTTTCGAGCACCCCTATGTTGTGCCCCAAATTATCCGTACCCCTGCACAACCACAATTGCCCCTTCCTGTTTCTTTATCAGATGGGGCACAGTCTCGACATGATATCGCCTGCGCCTCTCATTCTCTAAAACCCTGTTCTTTGTAATAAATAGAGTTGATCGATATTGGGGTCAATACTTCACCGGGGCATCATACAGAGCCACTGAAGCAAACATTATTTAGAGCATTGCCGCATGAGAAGCACGTCCAGTTCCCATTTTGAGTTTTCATGGGATGTGTTAGGGACATATTATTTGAAGAAATGGACAGTAGAGAGAGAAACGTAACCGTGAAATAACTAGTGGGACTTGTGTGAGCATTCTAATAAAAATAAATTTTCAGTTCAATAATAAATATCATTCAAGAAAGAAAACAGATACTCTGATGAAGCTTTTTTAATGTACTAATTAATGCATCAATGTGACAAAAGCGATCAATGTAAAAGCGATTGTACCGGTGCGTATTGAAATGAAAACTTTTGTTCAATCATAATAACATAATTCTGGACTTTCTTGGAGAAAGCTGATTATATAGGAAACAGCAAGTTGAAAAAAATTCTGTTTGCCTTCTGGAGAAAAGTATAAGCCTGAAGTCACACAAAAAAAACCCGCTACATTGAAAGCACTTTTCCTTTTCCTCACGTTATCTTGCATTTCATAACATGTATCATAACTCCTGCTCAGTGCTACAACCTAGAATAATCCTAGATGAAAGAAAATCTCAAGCACGGCAATACAATTATATCAGTTCTAATGAATACGTACGAGAGAGAATAACTGAAGACCATAAAACCACGAAGTTCCGTTCAAGAAAAGAGTAAAAAGACTGGAGTTTTAACAGTGTAAATGAAACGTAATGAAACTAAAACATAAGTTTGAGGAGGAGGTTAGTAGTAAAAGTTAATCGGTGTTCGTAGATGACGTGGGTGGGGAGAACCGATTATGAAGAATTAATTTTGAGCTGAAGTTAGATCAGTTCATGAGTACTCATATTACGCCATGAGAAAAAAGTTCGGTGCAAATGCTAGGGTAGGTGAGTAGAGGATGGGGAGTTGAGAGCAAGGGGAAGAAGAGTTGGGTGAGGTCGGAGGAACAGAGGGGGCAGGTAAAGCAGAAGTTACAGACAGAGCCCTAGGATTGTACGGCTGGTTAGGTTTCAATTATGAGACAAACTGCTGAGAGGAGCTTCAGGCTACACGGGCACAGTCTTGCTCGGTGGTGCGGGAGCGTGCGGGGAGGTGCTGAGGGTGTGGTCTCGGGGCTGGGGAGAGGGCGCTCGGGATGAGTGTTAGCAAGAAAATTAATGTTTTGGACTTTTTGCTCCTGGTGATTGATAGCTAAGCTCAAGATAATTTTTTAGATTTTGAGAAATAATTGTAGAGACATTGCTCGATGAAGCACTGTGGGGGACGAGGGAATTAGAAAAATTCAATGCTGAACAATTGATACACTGTTCGAAATGAAACAACGTAATGTTGTGAAAATATAAAATGAAGTAAAAATTGTGTTAAAACTTGAGGCTCAGAGAAAAACTGCTAAAAAGAACAAGACTGTTTCAAGTGAAAAGCTCGTTGCTGACAACACACAGCTGGTTAATGTGTAACGTGTTGCTTTCTCAAACTGAGATATGAAGTACCAGCTGGAAGGAGGTGGGCGAAGTCATTGACGTAGTTCTCGTTTGCTGTGAGTATCTTGAGAGTTCAAACGTACGACTAAAAATCCCAGGGATCTGTTCCAGCATGATTTCTACTCTTGAATAGGAATTACAGCAATGAAAATATTCGCGAGTTCCTTCACATTCCGTACGACTTCTTACGAACCAGGAAGCGGTCGAACTTTGAACGACGCGTTTCAGATGCTCCTGTGTTGAACACTAGGCGAGGTTAGCAGTGTGGTACAGCGAGCGCTGCCTCGACAGCCTTTAGACCTCCTCCTCCTTTTGAATGGGAGCGTCTTTTACTTTTCAGTTTCAATTGAAAGGGGCATCGCAGGACGGCATATTATGTTACGTCTTGGAACAGGCACACAAAGACTTCAGTCTGCGCATGCAGCATTCTCCTACAACACACGCTGGCATAAAAAGGGTTGTTCATTCAAAGAAAAAATAATAATGAATGAAAGTGATCTTCTCCCAGTTTTTCTCGGGCAGCTGCTATCGAGTATCCAGATTGACCTTAAAAATGGAGAGGAAGTATTGAATTGATTTACTGACGTCGGCAGAAAGTCATCCGACCAGCATGTAGTACATTTGAGCGAGTTGCAGTTGTCTTGAAAATAGTGGTAGCATTGCATCAGATGCTAAGTGTAAGGTATAAAATCAAGTTTACTGAGTAGTATGGGAAAATGTTGTATCTTTTTAGTGCTGATGATTATATTATCATGCAAAGTTAAATGATGATTATTGGTAATATAGTTCTTCTCTGTACTTATAGAATATCCGCTACTCAAAACTTTCCGTTTTAGGATCGCCAGCCTCGCTTTTCTTAGATGCACTGCTCAGGAAGCGACCTAAAATTTGATGACAGAATTGGTCTTTCCTTGCTACAAGATTTATTTTATGCATTCTTAATAAAGGACCATAGCAGATAGGGTGAGGTTGAGTTTGGTTAAGATTGATTATATTTGGTTAGATTAGGTTAGATCAGTTTTTCATCATTTAGATAAAACAAGTTTTAATTATGATGTTACCGTCGAAACTTCAGTTAAGGTCAAAATATAGGTTTAGATTAATTTTAAGGGTAATTTTTAGGCAGGTTTAGGTTAGTCAAAGTAGTGTATCATTAGATAGAGTTGAAAACGAGCAAAATAGTTAAACAATTTCTGACAAAAACATGAAAATCAGGCTTGGAATCCTAAACGGAAGATCTGATAATTCACATCATTATCATTAATCATAACAGCAATTTTAAATGACACCCACAATTTGTGCGTTAGATTCTCAAAATTGCCCATCGCACACACTCCTGATCTCACCAGTCTCCCACCTCGCCACCCCAAGGCACAGTTTCACATTAAGTCGAGCTAACCACGCGTGCTGCAAACAGTTGCCGCCTGAAATTGATAAAACCTCTCGAAAGTCCTCCACGTCACCCACACGCGCCCCTCAAAGAGGGTGACGATGTGTTCTAAGCTTCACTGTGTTCCCAATCAATTACCGGAGCTCCGTATCATCAGTGTGGGGTGCCGACCTATGTATGTTTCCGAGTGTGCAGCACAGAAGTTGTAGAACACAAACTTCAATTCTTGAAAGATTAGTAATTCATTAAAACAATGAAAATAGATTTCAGTGTTTTCTTAACAACACGAGAAACTTTTGGTAAGCGACTTCGGAAAACATTCATGACGTACGTGCATGAAAGAAACGTTTTACTGTACAATATTCCTGCTCAGGACAGCCTTCTCAGGCTTTCCTGTTCTCACGCAACTTTTCCTTTCATAAATCCTTGATGACTTGAACTGATCATACACTGTTGCTGAGACAAAAATGACCTTAAGTGACTTTTTGAGGAAACGTCAAGTGCTAAAAAATCTTTCGATTATAAAATTACATACTTTTCGCTAGCATTAATCTTTTTAAACGAAAGCAATCTACGTACAACAAAACATTAATCCGGGCTTTATAATCTAATAACCGTTTACAGTATTAATTTATCACTTGAGAAGTGAATTTCCCTGATTTGAGTATTAGTGATGTCCCCAAAATTTATTTCAAACGAAAAAATTCGCTTTAATTAGATAAGCACCTCATAATCCTCATTACTTTTATCCTAATACACTAACTTCACAAAAGAAAGGCTTTCGAAAACATTTTCTCGAATAACTCGACAACAACATGAAGATCAGAAGCTCGACGCTGTAAATATTCGAGATGCAAAACCTATCTTCCTGGATTTAAGTCGCAGGTATTGCTGGCCAAAATGGCTGCGATAGCGTCATCAGCAGCAAGTTCAGATCAAAGTTAGCCTGCAACGCCAGTTTGTCGGAATTGCAGGCCGGGCTGCAAGTCTTGACTAGATAACTTCAGCAGATTGCAAGTGGCGGTCAGAGTCACCGACTGCTGTGGCTTCACGACCGCGTGCGGTTGTGGCTAAGCCTTGGTCTTGACAGCCGGACTTGTTACGAGCACCGTGCACAGAAATAAATTTCCCTTTGTTCAGTAGCGCACCGTGCACCGACGTAAATTTCCCCAAGTTCGGTAGGCTGTAGCGCACCGTGTACCGAAGTAAATTTTCCGTTATTCGGTAGGCTGTAGCGCAGCATTACTTGCTCCAAATATGGATTCCAATTCAGTTGCCAGAAATGGAAGAAGCGATGCAAATGCTTGAATAGATGCATATGCAACATTGAGTTTTCAATGCTCCAGTGGTGAGTTTTTGTGAATATTTAAACATAAAGTACTGTGAAACAAAATATCGAGCCCAGGGACGAATTTGTCTTCGCGTATATTAATCGTGATGTTTTTACACCAGCTTAAAAAATTCGCAAGCAAAGCCAAAGTTAGTCTTCAGTTTTAAAATGTTTTTGGATAGATGCTTTATTTTCCAAAAAATTTTCGTCAGTTTCACAAAAAAGCGTTTTGAGTCATGATTTTTTTTTTCGTTCTCATGAATTTTCGCTCACCAATCCCTGTCGTAGCTTTCATCGTCCTGTTCTCGGGTCTTTTGCGTCGTGCAATAACATTTCGTATTTTTCCCATCCAGCATCGCTATCGATGGCAGGACTTTCTCTTTCGTTAGTTTTCAATGTGGTTCGTATCCTCTTCGTAGAATTTTACTAACTCCGGATTTTTTAGCAAAGATTTAAGCAAAATTTAAAAAATAGACAAAAAGATGAAGCATCTCACTAAAAAGTGAGGATCGTGAGTTAACACAAGCGTCTTTCAAATAGTTTTTGAAAAAAGTACGGATGAGGTTAGCGCATTGTGTCTTTACCAGATGCGTTCAGCATTGCCGTGGAGTTCCGTGTTTCAGTCGCGCTTATCTGCTCAGCGGCGCGCGGTTACCCAGAAGCAACTTGTTTGATAACAGCTGCAGACACTCGCGTCTCTTCCTTTCACCGGCGAGATGCTACACAAACTCTGCACGAGAAGAAACTCAAAATTCTCGAAGATAGCGAGTTGTCCGAAACATTGGCTGGTCAGAGCGCGCTTCGTAAAAATAGCCACCCCTCGTCTCAATCCTTTCCATTTCTGCTTGCAATTTGAAAATATTGACCTAAGTTAAGTTATTTCCAAAGGCATCTTTGAATTTGTGTGGAAAAATTGCAAGCAATTTATAGGCAAAAAATGTATTGTCGAATAGTCACATGGCCATTTATACACTAATTGGAAGTATTCTAAAATCTACATCAACTCCTCATTATTTTTTATTGTACAGTACCTTCCAATGAGTATGCTATTTTGAATTTCAGCAAGAAGCGGCAAAAAAATCTCCCCTCCCCGAAGTCACTCCCTGACTCCCAATCTTGCCTCCCTAATTTCCTCTTAACGCAGTCGCTTCGGTTGCCCCTCCTT
Source organism: Platorchestia sp. MABIK (assembly GCA_014220935.1). Classification (NCBI taxonomy): domain Eukaryota; kingdom Metazoa; phylum Arthropoda; class Malacostraca; order Amphipoda; family Talitridae; genus Platorchestia; species Platorchestia sp. MABIK. The sequence goes on from JACJUY010003429.1 coordinate 67,860, forward strand.
GGCTTTTGTTGTCGCTTTAAAATAATTGACTCGTTAATTAGGAAGGTTAGTATTTTTCTAAAGCTCAACTTATTGAGGCTTCCTTAACAGCCTCAACTCGACACGATTTCTTTGGTCTCGTATGGCTGCCCGACACCGATTATTTCTCGGTTCATCGAGACTTTGTGTTCCCAGCAGTCTCGCACTCAGCTCCCAGCAGTCTCGCACTCAGCTCCCAGCAGTCTCACACTCAGTTCCCAGCAGTCTCGCACTCAGCTCCCAGCAGTCTCGCACTCAGTTCCCAGCAGTCTCAGACAAAACTCCCAGCAGTCTCGCACGCAGCTACCAGCCGCTGTTTAACTTCTCTCTCCTTTGCAGCTCGACAAACCTTTCCTTATCACCGACGATATTTCTTGTTTCTTCTATGATACTTAAGACGGGTAAAAACTGAGCTTGGAATAAAGACTGAGTTATTGTTTTGTAGTGAAATAAATTAGGGAGAGGTTTATTGAAATTGATTTAATTTTTCGAGTCTTTTCCTTGCATTTCATGTTGGGAATAAACTTTTGCGAGCCTTTTCATTGAAAAGTTATACAAATTTTTGAACAAGTAGTTATTTGTTCACATTTGGGTACTAATAAGTAATTGTATCAACTCTTTATGAGTATATTCAATAAATTATTCCACCTTCAAATATTGACAAAAATTGTGAGGCCTCAAACTTAATATCAAACAAATTCGAATGAGGAGATTCCTAATTCTGAAATTTACATGAGTTGGCTAGGTTATGACGAATTCAGAATATTCTTTGCCTGACATTTACATCTAGAGCATGAAAACAAGCATACTTTTACAATCATAAATAGAACATTACTAATTTCACAAATTTTAAGCATCAATGAAAAAGAACTTACTCCCTGCACCTAGCCTTACATTCTAAGACGCCTAAGTTAATAATTATGTTTTGCAAATTTTCCCATCTTGGGGATTTCTAATATAGGACAGAACTCATGAATTTATTATTATCTGTCTCCATAAATGAAAATCAAACAATTGAAGTTTAAATTTCTCAGGGTTGGTCAAAACTGTTTTGTATGTGCAGTTTGTCAGTTTGCTGTTTGTATGACTGGCTCATGTCTCGTGATGTCTCAATGTTGAAGTTTAGTCGTGACCGCTTCAATTGAAGATAAACTTAATGTACACTACCAGTGCACTGAAGCATTTCGTTACCAAAAATTGATTCAATACTTAAATAGTGAAAAAAATATTCCGAAAAGGATCAAAAACTGTTGAAGCAAAAACAAATTTTTCATAAATGACCCTTGGAACTGACTCGTTAAACGCATGGTATCTAATTGATGAAGAGAACTATTTAGTTGATTTTTGTCAAACTCAAACTAACAGACATTGTAAAATTACTTGTAGAGTATTATATTTCCCTAACACCTCCGGAACTGGATATTTTTCATCGGAGTTGAGCGTTCGTTTTGCCTCATGTGTCATGCTTAGTTTGTTGTTTGATGGTTAATGATCGTTCCAGTTCACCACGTGTTAAAGTAGTAAGAAATTCACTCCACATTTTTATTGATACACTGTCAATCATTAAAAAATTCACTTACTCAGTAGTCTATCAAAAGGGACGTTTCGATGTACAAACGTTATCTTTAGGCTGAAAATATACAGAATTTTTTTTCAGTCACGAAGTTGAAATTTTGGAAAAGATGGTTAATGATGTTAAAGGCTTCAGCATAAGGGAAAAATAGAATTTCAAAATATTTTCAAACTAACATAGTTACGAAAGCTTTACCTCCATTTACTGCAGGGTAAAATTCATTTTCTTCAGCTCATCAGGACAATTTCTCTGATACCGCGAAAGGACAGAATTAGGTTATTTCATTCTCTCGCCTTCATGCATCCCGCTTCCCCTTATAATAGCAATGTTTTGGCTGTAACTCGGCTCCTGTTATGGAGGCGCGAACTCTGCGACACTTTCAAGTGGAGTAACTCAAACTAATTAAAATTCGCAACACCCCGACATGAAGTGTGGTTTGTATCCATGCAAGCCGTTAATTAAGCTCTTTTTAACAGGCGTCAACGTTAGGTCCTTCTGAAAGGAACTTTCTGTAGCGAGCTCGTAGGGTCTGAAATTACGGAGGTAGCACCTCGCTAGCAGAAAGAGAGAGGGAGAGTTTTGCGTTCTGTTGCGACCTGTTTACTGAGAGTAATTTCCTCTTAGAAGTAAATGCTAGATTAGAATTATTACCACAAAATGTGCATTCTGAAAGGGATTAATTGGAAAGTTTGAGGTTGAAAGTACTGATGAATTTAATTCTTGATGTTGTCTTTTTTTAAATCGTAAAGTGAAGATAAAGAAAAGTTGATTTACCTACTACATCATGCGATACTGTTTCAAATGACATTTCATTAAGAATGGATGGCACATATACAATAATTGAGACAAAGTCTACTGCGAGATTGCAATGAAAATTTTTCCAAATGCCCCCCAAGTACTGCTCCAAACTGAGTTGATAACGAACTAAGCTCCGTATAAATTTGGACGTTCAGGGTGTTCGGGATAAATATGACAGTTTGTGAAGGAAAAAGAAAAAGTGTTCGGTGAAGTGAAAACTTAAAACTTGTGAAAAATAAAATTAACTGACAGATATGTATTTCAATTAAACTAACAAATTCAGCTCGAAAAAATACCACTAACTTCGGTCACAGCCTCGTACTGTCTCCGGAACGGTGAGCAAGCTGATTTTACAGCTTCCTAGGAAGGATCTCAAAGTCTTCCTTAATTCTATTGATCAAATAGGCTTCTCTCTCTATAAATGGTACGGTAATAGGTATCTGTCTTAACTATGTTCTATAGATAATATGTTATCTACAGGATTGAGGTCAGGGAAGTTTGAAGATAATCAGATTATGTCACTATGTTACCAATCATTGGGAATGGTGAAGTTGGGAAAATTCTCCGATAACCATTTCTGACTTTTTCCGGAGGTGTGACAGAGAGCCGAATCTTGCTGTCACACACATGGCTTATTATTAGCAGCTATTATTATCCAGGACATAGCTGCAGTGTTCAGTAATGCCACGTAGCCTTCTGAATTCAGTTTGAGACCCTCTTTAGATAAACTCCAAAGACATAAATTCAGCTTTAATGGACGCACATCTGAAAATCACCACACTTGGTATAAAATTAATTAACGAGAAAAGAGTGACATGTGAAAAATCGTTTACAATTTTTTAGTTCTTACCGAATTGTTTTAACCTAAAGCCCGTACCAAATTTCATGTTTTTATTTTAATGACCGGTTCGGATCAGTATGGTACAAGTCATTCTCTTCCAATTTCACAGGGTTTCCAGACTTCTACTCTCGCTGTACTGTACGTACTTGACTAAAAGAAATAATGCTTCCGAGTGATGCTTAGTGTGAGTCAATGTGACCAACCGATCATACTAAATTAAAAATTTTCATTCTGCTAAATTAATCCTGAAAGTAATGTTCATACGAGTACACACACGTGGAAATTGCTTAATCTTTTCTGCACTAGCTAGTCCACTCTTTCGATCGAACGTTTCACAAAGTGACGTTATGAAACCAATGTAATGCTCGGCGAGAAGTTTTTACCTGATCCAAAATATCGATAAAAATTAAGCGCAACTTAGGTCGTTGCTTAAAGTTAGCTGAAGTTTTATACAAAGCTTTTTTGGACTCGCGCTAACCGTGCGTGGCACACGGCCGAGTTCAAACTATAATTAAGGCGCTCTTCATAGTGTACATGCAGAGGCCCTTCTTTGACGTCTTAACGTTTCACTCAGGCTATTACAAGTATTTGGAAAATCGATGTAAAAGAATTCACATCTTGCACTTAGCCTTACATTCTATAACGCCCAAGTAAATAATTATATTCATGCAAATATATTCATGTTTTGGGGACTACAGGGATAGCAACGAAATCATAAATGGAGTATTAACTGCCTCCATAAATGAAAATCATACACTTCAACGAGAGGAAGCGTCTTTGAAATCAAAGCTCTAACGATTCCTTGTATTCTAACATCCCCATCGACATTTAATCTTCAAACTAACACAGCTGGAGGAGCGATGGCAGTTCAATGCTCGTTTTGAGTCGTTCTTTCCATTGAAATCTTCTAATTGGACTTCATTAATGCGACTTGAGGCAAGAAGCACCTTTGTAAGCCAGAGCAGCCAGTCTGAAAAGTGTGGCGGACGCCGTTGGCTGCCGGTGCGAGACAGACTCCTTCGATGCGTCAGTGGTCAGGGTTCAAATTAATAAATCGAGCACCCTCAGACGCTCGAGGGACTCTAGAGAGCTTGTGTCTTGGTCAGTGACGAGGGTCGGCGGCCTCTGGTCCTACATGAACTCAAGGATCAAGAATTTACTGGATGGTCAGGAGCGATCGGCGCACTTTAATGAGAGCAATTCAGCAGCCAAGTCTGTGGTTGTCGATGAGTCAGACTATTTTCCCCTTATTTACATACATGTACATTGCTTTGAAGACGTGCACTTTAATCGGCAAATTTTAACATGATAGATGCACAGCGAGTAGCTTAGCTCTTAATTGTCTATTTCAACATTCATTGTTTCCTTTTTGTAACAGATGGTGCATCAAGTGAGAATGAAGGTTAAGCGTATAGCGTCTATGATCTTGTCACTGATGCCATTTTCGAGATATTCACAGTGAAAACATTGCTCTTACGCATTACACAGGGTTTTTGCATCGATACTACTGTCATCTTTAAATATTGTTCACAAATTTAAAGAAACTTTTGCATATTTAGGTAAGAGGTAATTTTTTCGTATATCTTTTATACGCCAAACTCAGAGCATGTATACACTGCAAATATTCGAAAAACTATTGATAGAAACTATAGAACATAAAAATGTTATTAATAAAATTTGAATAAAAATTTTAGTCCATCAAAAATCAAAATTTAGTTGTTCTTGACTCGTATTTAGTACTAATTTCTCTAAATGATACCTCATTCAGCTCATGAAATTGGGAACCCCCAAACTGTTAAGTTATTTGAACAATTCATTACATCTGAGCTGCTTCATCAACTCCCTTCTGAACTCCGTACTATCGAATTACATAAAAATTAGATTCATGTGTGAGAAACGTTTTTATGTATTCATTTTCAATTTTTCAATCTCTATCGTGAAGCAATTCGACGATGGCTTATTTTATCCCCCTTAAGATACTAATTTGTTAATTGATTATTGTTGCTCATGAAACACCAAAAAAAATACAAACCCATAAGAAATGAATGCCTCTTATGTAACGGTCCTCAGTGAATGGGAAATGTTAAGAGTACAATCAAACGTGACTGAAAATAAAGTGGAATGTTCCTGACGCTGTACACATCGTCATCAACTACAAGCTTTGTACAGAAAAACTATTGTTGGAAACCATACTACTTCGAGTCATTGCTCCTACTATTTATTTGTGGAAAAATACAGTAATTCATCTTTACGTATCTTCTAAAGTTGTTTTGGTAACCCTTCGACGATATGATTCAAAGTAGTTTGACGTCCACGATGGCCATTCTATTTATTGGTTTGTTTCCATGAGCGGGAAGGGACTTTACTTAAGTTAAAATTCAGGACAGAATTCAACGAATCGTGCGGATGTACTTTCGAAATTGTTATGACCGTCTCTGCATCTCATCAGTCACAATCTTCCCTTCTCTTGCTCGCCTCCGGTCTCGATTCGTCCGTCTCAGTCGCTGCTGCAATTTTCACGATACTTTCCTCGCCTCACTCCTGTGTTCTCACGCGCCAGCCCAGGGCTGGCAACAATGATGTTTTGATGCAGTATTTCGGTCACGTCTCGCTAACTGTTATAGAAGATATTGGAATAGTTGCGATGTTTCAAATAGCGCCCGCGCCACCCCTCCCCATTACGGTCTATTGAGACAGACCTGCAGCCGCGCTGTTGCCTCACTCTCAGGGACTTTGTAGCTCACGCTTCGGAGTTTGTAGCTGACTCCTAGAGTCTGCAACTGAATCTGCAGTTTTATAGCTGGTCAGCTTTACACAGGTCAGTACGAGCTCTGAATGTAATTATATATGTAGGCTTTGAGCTGGTTCAGGCATATGTTGCAAATGATCCAGCATTTGACTATGGAGCAAACAACCACGTCAATTTACTTTACAGTGTGAAACGATGTTGAGGCAATTAAAATAATCTCTATCATAGGAATAATTCAAATTGATTTTTAGCTGGTGTCACGAGTGAACTAAAAACGGCAAATTCGCACGATATATTCAAACTCGTAGGGAGACAGGTAATGCATGAAAAAATAAATGAATAACACGACGGCGTTTGTATGATAATGACCCTTGAAATGCCGTCACCCCTAGCTACTGTGAAGCGTTAACTCTGAAAAGAATTAGCTCATTCTGAAATGAATCATGAGAATTTTTCAGACAATGTTTACAGCGAAGGAATTTGGAATAGGCTCATTTCGAAATGAATTACGAGAATTTTTCAGACAATGTTTACAGCGAAGTAATTTCTGCACTCGAGAGTCGACGATCAGTTTTCTTCTCATGTTCCATTGTCACACGACCTGCAGCGTCCTTGTCTTGAGACGATAATTAACACAAGGTTGCGACTCTAGGGGATCATCGAAGCTCTTGTCCAGCATCAGCAGCCTGAGCGATTTTCTTGTTTTTACCTGCCAGTATGGAGGGCGTTTGGAAAAGTGCGCATGCTGAGGGAGTTAATTTAGCATTAATTGTCTTATTTTGAAAAGAAATGAAGGCTTTCAATGTTTCAAAAAAAAAAATTAAACTACCGGTTGAAATTATGGTTCGTGAGACTTAATAGAAAATACTTTATTTTTCTACAAATTCAGATTGAACCTGAAGAGAGTATACGGCGCTATAGAGATCGCTGTACTTCAATTTCTAATATAAGTGATTCCCCTCTAATGCGGATAGTAATTATCTACCGGAAACATTTCATTAAAAGCAGGGATACGATGAGGACTTTATTAGCCAAGGGTCTTCGTATGAGCAGCCTTACAATGGGCGTCAATCTGTGTCCGAAGATATTGTTCTCGGATGTGGTATCGTAGCGGAACTGTCAGGCAGCGCGAGAGACAGAGGATGCTGCTAAGTTTAGCTAAGTGCAAAAGTGCTAGTGAAATAAATATAAAATACAAGATATTTATGTAAGCTTCATGAAATATCCTAGACAGTTGGAATATTATGCTGCGTTAATGAAGCAGATGTAATCTCAAGATGGGTCATACTTCGCTCTTATGAATGCATGTATTATTTCAATGTCACAAAAAAAAACACTCGCTAATTTTTATGAGAACAGTTCTTAAAACTTTTACTTTTCGAGGGATCGAACAAATATTTTACAAAGATTAACTTGAGCTGCCGTGTCAGTGTTGGTTAGGTTATTCTCAAAGATTTGAAGGGACAAGAATACTTTTGACGAAGGAGAAGTTATAATATCTAAGGGTGGTAGAAATTATTTGCTAGAGATAAAGCCATCTTTTTATTTCAGACGTGATTCTTTTTTTTCGTTTGAACTGATGATGGAGCGGGACTCCGAAATGTTTTCTTAGTAAAGATGATAAATTTGATCTGAATTTTCTTCGTTTTTAAGTTTCTGATACAACCGCCTTAATGTACCGGAAGGTTAGTTACAGTTTAGCCCAAGTATTTCTGAGATGAGTAAAAAGGAGGTTATATTCCATGAGCAGCGTTGGTAATGATGATGTATGCTCACATGCGTTTACATTGACCACAAGTTAATCATATTTTCTATTCATCAACAATGATGTTGAAGAAGCCTCATTACATTAATTTTCTCTTATTGTATGTATCAAATTGAAATTTACAACGAATCATCCGCAGGTGCTTTGTAAAGTTCAGCCTTATAAATAAATAAAAAATTGGATTACACGATACAATGTAATTTGAAATTTCAAGAAATTAAATTGATTTAGTTGTGTTTAAATTTTACGAAAATTTCCATTCAGTATGAAATGCACCTAAGTTGAATGCTCTCTAATTTTTTCAGACTCAAACAATACATAGTTCAAGTTTACTTGTTCACTCGGAACTTTCTACCATCAGGTTTTACAATTTTTCAGCTGATCATTTTTCACGAGTCGAAGCTTGGATTCTCTGCCAGACATCTTTATTATCTATAGAGCAATACAAACTTCGAATATTAACATATTCTGTTCAGAGCTACAAAAGTGAGTTTCTACATTTCGTGTTTCATCAAAATTAATTGAGTACTGTATGTTAATTACGCTCAAAATCAATTCTAATACACAATTTTTAGCATAAACTTTTCTGTAAGCTCATGCACTTCTTTTATTTCAAGGGTTAGCTTGAACAAATCGTCAGAATATAAAAACGAATGTTAAAAGGCTACCATGATGTTCTGGAACCTAGTGTACCACAATAAAGAAAAAGAGAATAATCAAATTTAAAGCCCAGCGAACCATAACAAAGCGATCCACACAGGTATAGGCGTATCATGTTTCCCTGTCTCCGTAACAGGTTTCTTTTTCTCTGGCTTCCTGGGAACCAATAAGACGACAATGCAGTTTGTTATTACTTGAGTAACTCGACACCGATGTAGCGAAGTGGGTCGGCCACTTGATGTCTGCCCGAATTCTTACCTGGTTTACAATCTATTGTGTAGCCTTGTGGAAACTCCGCGGCGCTTTTGTGCATCATTCTATTAACCCTCAGGGATGCATTGTGTAGCAATATATAACTTTTCTATTAGGATGCATTGACTGGATACACCTTTAAAGCAGAAGCCACTTTAAATGGACAGAGCTCGCTCTTTTGTACGTCTTAATACAGCTTCCAGTGCTTCACATGAAGGATTCGAGTGAGCTTTAAATTGTACTATAGCTTGTGAGTATTTTTTTAAGCGTTTAACATGAATTTCTTCAGAATACAGTGCTCGAATTGCAAAGATTTTGTAAAATATCGCTGAGGAACAAGTGGAACGAGCCAAAACTATTTAAAAATATTTTCAGCAAAAATAAAACCTAATATGTGTGTCTTTGACCAATGTACAAGCCATTCGTGACAATACAGAGCAAGCCAGGTAAGAGTAGATGAATAACAATAGGCCATTAATAACGTGATGGAATATCATTAATGACAAATTGGTGCCATTGACAAGAGATAAGACCTAGTATTTAATATGTTCCTCGACGACAGCAAGTAATGTAAGCAATTTAATGTTTGCAATTTGACCGTCTAAAGCATAACTTAAAAAAAGCAGTTTTAAATAATAGGCAAGAATCCACATAAGTCAAAAGCTTCCATCATTATAGCAAAATCGAAGGTAGTTATTCTGATCAAAGCAACATGATATCGAGAATAGAAAAGTAGCCATTATTTTTCAATGAACAGTTAAAATTTTCATTGAGGTTTGCTCAACTTGTATTTTTGTTAAGACTTGAGTAATATTTCGCGACAAAAGTACAACACTTTTGTTTAAATTCTGAATTGCTCGTAAATCATCTCGTAAGAGTTCGCTCTAAATAAAAAACACTAGTGGCCACACCGCGTGATAATTGAATAACTCGGAGGAGCGGACTCCCTCATACGGCAGCGCTCGCGTCTGTGTGGCAGCCTTTGTAAGGAACTGAAATCAATGGAGGGGAAAAGTGCGCTGTGTCTTCCCGGAGCGTTTCTTTACGGCCTCACGGTCCGCTTCCGAGTTTTGTGGTCACACTTTTATTTCCGCTAAAAAGCAGGACTCTCATTCAAGTTATTTTCTTCGAAATATTCTTGAGAATCCTTAGAAGATTTCTCTGAATAGCCTTGAAGATACGAAAAGACACAATGTGTGAAGATTGAATGGATAGTCGGGAAAACAAAAGTCAGATTCGAAAGTTTATGTTCTACAAGTAAGGATGGGCTTGTGAATATACCAGTACACTTTTACAATGTTACTGAGTTCTTAAGGGGGAAAAAAATGAGAAATCGTGCTATACCTAAGACATAATCTGAAAATACCAGGATATTTCTCTACTTTTGCCCGAATCAAGAAATGAATTGGCATGAATTTTAATATGATGAAATATCTCAAGATTTTCTTGTCGGTAACCTGAAATTCAGTGCTCTGTTATAGGTATGTCCACCAACGATCGCACAGTAAAGTAAAACACTTGTTTCAAATTAATAAGCACTTTCTAGACTGCTGAAAAGTGATTTTAATTGCGTTTCTAAATGATACAAACCGGTGAGCGTGAGTTTGGCTCATCTTCAAAGTATCGCTCAATGAAAGAGAAGCAATGTGTATTTTAATTTATTTTCACTTATTAAAAACGTCAGGTCTTTCCGATTGTTTTCATGACTTTGTGTGATATTGGAATCCAAAGCCTAATACTGGAGCCCGTACACTGTTTCTTGATAAACAATTTTAACAGTCTTTATTCATGGGAGATTATAAAATAAATTAAAAAATTACTGATTTTTAGAGACATTTTCAAAAACATAACTTGAAACTTTCTCTGCCACTCTCGAGCATCAATAAATTGGTCGACCGGGAAGAGTTAGGCTGCAAGAAATCCTAATCAAATGAAAAACTGTGAGTAACCGACTTTCAAGATTACGCAGCTTACAAGACAGCTAATCGTAAAAATTCAATATTTCATTGCGTGTTCAACTATTCGTCAGATTACAAGTTTTGAATGTGAATGTAACAATGTAGTGCACTTTGCTTCAACCAAATAAGTTTTAGAGACCTCAATCACTTTACATTTTATGATACAGATACATTCCATCTCGCACCCTAAGTTCTTCCAGGCTTAAACTACTTAAATTCGTCATTAGAAATAGACCAAAAATTATGATTGCGTACTCTCATGAACAAATACTCAATTATTGCACATCACGCGAACGTATCAAAACTATTCGAATAAGGACTCATTACCACACAGACTCAG